>CM046999.1:41899252-42099252 GCA_025698465.1 Gossypium longicalyx | reverse complement strand
TACAGAATCAAGGTTAAATTGATAAAGAAAAAAATAAAAATGTTAATGATCAAATTTTAACTTTTTTTAGTAAAGTGATCAAAACGAAAACATACTCATAATTGAGTAACTAACAGTGTAGTTTAACCTTTTTTATTACTAACTAATATCATTAATTTTCAAATAAGCTAATATATTTTTTCAAAAAAATAGAAAAATAAATAAGGGGAAAATCTAACATTTTACACTTAAAAAGTGAAAGTGTTAAAGAGTTAAAAGGCCAAAATGTGGAGGGTGTTAACTAAGAATGAAGATAAGCACCTTGGACGTGATTCACGGACATATATATGTGTATGTATCAACCATTTGAATTCAATGGCGAATTGTTATATAAAGGAAACAAGCTTACCCTTTCTTTCTCACTTCAAACTCATTCTGTTCATCAATGGCAGCGGAATCAAAGAGCGTCGCCATAACAATGCAGTCTACCACGACGGAATACAAGCTGATGGTTGCGGCTGAACACGATAATATTGATATGTTGTATCAACTTATCGAGGAGGACCCAAACGTGTTGCATCGGATGGATAAAATGGATGTGGTCGACACTCCATTGCACATGGCTTCATCTAAAGGATGCGTCGGTTTCGCAATGGAAATGATGTACTTAAAGCCATCCTTGGCTAAAAAACTGAACAAAGAAGGCTTGAGCCCCGTGCATGTTGCGTTGAAATGTGGGCATACAGAGTTGGCGTTTTCGTTGCTGAAACTTGACAAAACTCTCGTCGGCGTCAAAGGGAGGATGGGTTACACGCCATTGCATTATCTAGTCATGTATGAAAAGAAGAAAGAAGATTTGAATAAGTTTTTCGATGACTACCATCCTTGTATCATCAATGATTTGACGAGTCAAGGTGAAACTGCTTTACATGTCGCGGCTAAAGGCAATAACGAGGCACTTAAATGTCTTCTCGAATGGCTGAGGAAAACTGCTAAAATTAGCATGTTGCAGAAGGATAAACTCCTTGACATGGGTAACAGGGGCAAGGAAACTGTGTTGCATGTTTTGGCGTGGAACCAACCGGAGCCCCAGGTTCACCCTATTTCTTCTCATTTTAATCCGAAATTTAAATTTTGACCAATTTCATTTTATTATAAATTGTGAAACTAGGCTTGTCCAATGATAAGTAGGTCCTATTCGGATGATTGTACTCAAATAATATCTATATATTAACCAAATAAAAACTCGGTTAGGAAATTATTGAAAGTATCACAAATTAATCGAATGTTAACTCAATTAGGAAAATTATTAAAATAATATGTATATGATAGAATTTAAATCTGTACCAATTAGATTAGTAAAATCTTAAATTTACTACTCAATCAATACTTTATTTTGTTGTTTTTTATACATTTTTGTTTTAAATTATACAATGTAGTACTTTCATCAGTTGTATATATATTAATAATGTTGTTGATTGAGTTAGTATCACAAATTAACTTGACGCCAACTTAAAATTGATGACAACATCATGATAAACAATTGTACTCATTTAGTATTCTTAATCCGATATATTTATATGTTCAAATTCCATTTTGTACAATTTAATCTGATTTTCTATTTTAATATCATGCATATTTCATTTGTAATTATTAATTAGTTTCAACACATACATTTTATTATTTATTGTATGTTATTTTCAAACACACCTATATATTCTAAATACATGATTTCCACATGTTGCCAATTGGTTTCATGTTGAACACTCTTATTAACAATATATGTATATGTATATTATTTTGATGCAGATTGTGAAACTGCTATCAAATGATCTTAGGATCAACACGGAAGCTAAAAATTCGAAAGGTCAAACGGCTCTTCAAATCTTAGAGTCCTCGAATAAAAAAGCCAATGTCAACATTGAGAAGTGTGTGCCCCTTTTACGCCACCACACAAAATATTGGGATCCTGTTGCGATTCTTCGCAGAATGCCGTTTTATATCATGGCGATGATTGCTCAATGGGGATACGAAATCAAAACTATGTCACCTGATAATGGGAATGCAATGCTCGTTGTTACAGTTCTAATCCTTACCACCAGTTATCAAGCCTCCCTAAGCCCCCCTGGTGGCGTTTTGCCAGCAGATGTGCCCAAAAACAACAACAATAATAAGTTTTCCAACTTGCAGGTTTACATTGGTTCCATCAACGGTACTACTAGCAGTAATCATAGTTATCATGTGGTGGAAAACATCGACTTCAAACCCAATAACTCCACGGTGGGATCGTCGGTTCTTAAGAAAGGACCATTCCTTTGGTTCTTCATTCCAAATATGTTGGCCTTCTCAACATCTTTTCTTCTAACATGTTTGGTTATTCCCACCCTAGTCAGCGGTTTCTTCTCCTGTGTTCTCACTTTATCATTGTCCACATTGTTGTTTTGTCTCTTGGATTCTGCATTAGTTATCATATCACCCGACAACCAAACTAGCCAAATTCTCTTCACTTGTGTTTATACCATGGTTTATATCACCTATCTCGCCATTGCATTTGTAGTGGTTCCTAAAATGAGGAAATATGTTATTTCATAATTACCAGTGAGATTGTTATTCGAGTTCTGGGATTAGGATCTGTGATGTTTGGATGCAAACATAATATTAGCAATGAGATGAAAATAACAATGAAATAAGAGAGAGAAAGTGTGTGTGTGTGTGTTTGTTAACAATAAGAAGTGTATGAGTGTATTAATAGTTGTTTATGTATTTTAATAATACTTTAGTTTTTAGTATACAAGTATATAAATTTAGTTATTATATTATTTTTTGTTAAATAAAATATACAATATTACATAAAAAATATATAATATTTATACCTACACCATGTACATTAACACATGTCGTTCAAAGAATCATATGTATTTTAATTTTTTTCATTTTTAACATATATTTTTCTATATTCTTACTTTCAAGTTTTTTTCTATGTCATTAAATTTTTCAAAAATAATTTAATATTAAATTTAAAATAAATTTTATTTTAATTAATATGTAGAATTAATTCGTGAGAAAAAAAATTAATATATAAGAAGGAATATTATATAGAGAGGCAAGAGGGAAACAACAATAGCAACAAAATTTTGTGTGCTTACATTTTCATTATTTTTCATGTATTTAAAGTATTATAAATTTTTTTCAGAAGTGTAATTTATATTTAATATTTTAATATTTTAATATTTTAATATTTTAATATTTTATCATTACTTTTTTTATATATTTATTTTAATATTTCCCAAACACTGAAAAGGAAAAAAGAAAAAGGCTACCGTTTTGATTTTTAATTTATGGTTGAACTAATTCAACCAACAGTAAATAAAAAAATTAAAATAATAGTATAATTATGAATTTAAATTTTTAATATTTTTATTTTTATTTTTTCCAATTTCACACTTAGTTTTTCTTTTAGCTAAATTTAGACTTCATCCATTTTAAATTACTTTTTCAAACAAAAAATACTAATTAAAATATTATTATGACAAACTATGTGTACTTGGTACTTAAAGTTAACGAGGTGTTAAATAAAACAAATATTATTATATCAATATAAAGTATACATAAACTGCTACTTGAGATATATTTTAACCGGCATTTTTATTTTAAGAAACATTTTGACTCATTTTAGAAAATTAATGATGAAAATCAAATCATTTCATTATATATTGATATTTTCACTCTAATTTCCCAAGGATGATGTATTTATTATAAAACCTTCTACTAACGTAAACATGTGTGCAACACCACTAAATAATTTATTTCCTTTCTTAAGGTTTGGGTAGTGAGAAAAAGAAAAAAGGAATTTCCATGAAATTCTAACATTCATTCTTTGCTTACAACTCTATACTGTTATAGTTGATAGCAAAAATAAAAATAAAAGAAAATTTCTTTTGTTCATTTAGAAGAGGTTTTATTTTTTACACATATATAATAATTAAATAAAGACAAAAAAATGATGTCATTAAGATTAAATTGCATAATTATTTTATAAGGATTAAACTGAGGCAGTTGAATAATATGTTGGTTTTATGAGGAACAAAATATTTTAATTTTCATAAAAAATACTTATGCAATAAAATACCAATTGATTCTAAAATAACTTTTTCTTTCTTTTTCATTCTAAAATTCTCCTGATATTGAATTGTTATAAAAAAAAAGTTTTTTATAATATTTTAAATTTTAGTGTCGAAACTATTTTTATGAAAACGGGAATCGACTTTGTTTGAAAGTGAAAATTAAAACGGGAGTCGCCACCAATCCTTTTTGAGGAGGTGTGATCGGGTCACCTCAAATTAATTATTTTAATAAAAGTTAAGATTTACTAAAACGATAATTTTTGGTCTAAGAAAATCAGAAAATGAGTTCGGGAGTCGGTTACGCACGAGGAAGGATTAACACCCTCGATACGCCCAAAAATTGGTACCTAGTTGATTAATTAGTATCTTAGTGTCGAAAATTGAAAACTTAAAAGACTTTGAAATACAATCCTTCTTTTTGTAAAAAACTCGAATGTTAAAGACCTTCTCGTCTCGAAGTGATAAAATGTCACATCCAGTAAGTTAGGACACGACATCTCGAGCTTTTGAGAGTGAGCTTGCCTTTTATGTAAAATTTGTGTATTTTAACTCCTTTTAAAAGGATATTCGATTATTTAGGGAAAATAAGGAAAATTGAAACCCAGAAAGTTGGGGCACGATCTCTCGAACTTCCAAATACTGAATATTGCCTTTATTTACAAAAATCTTATCTCGAGGTAACAAGATGTCATATCCAGTAAGTTAGGACATAACACCTCGTATCTCCGAGAGTAAGCGTTTTATTCAAAACTCGTATTGCGATTTAAAAGAATGTTCCGTTATTTAGATTAAATGAGAAAAATCGAGACCCAGTAAGTTAGGGCACGATTCTCGAATTTCCAAATACGGAACATTGCCTTTATAAAAGAATCAATTTTGGATCGGGTAAAGGTTAATATAACATAAATTCATAATAGAATAGAACAATGAAGGATGAACAAACAAATGAAAATTTCGATATCGGCAAACATAACGGAATAAAGATGAACGCATAATAAAAATAATAAGAACAAAAATGGAGAAATAAAACGAACAAGCAATGTAAAGGAAAAATAGAAGGCTAATAATAATAATAAATAAATAAATAATAATAATAGTTAAGCAGGGAATAATAATAGTGAGAATGATAATAAAAAAATAGTAATAATAGAATGTTAAATAATAATAATAATAATAATAGTAGTAGTAATAATAATTACAAAAATGATAATGAACATATAATAATAATAATAATAATAATAATAATAATAATAATAATAATAATAATATAGTTAAAAATGATAGTAATAGTAATAGTGGTAATGATAATAAAAAAATAGTGATAATAAAATAATGATATTAGTACATAAATATAAATACAGATATAATACTTTAAAATGTAATAATAATAATAATAAAAATATAGGCAAATAACTTAGATAAAATAAATATAGATGAAAATATACTAATAGCTATAATATCATAGTAATAATGATAACAATAATTATAGCATGTTAAATAATACTAGGAATAATAGTCGTAATAATTATAAGAATGATAATGATAATAGTACTAATAAAATAAAAATTGTAATAATAGTAATAATAATAATATTGATAATAGATAATAATAATACAAAGGAATAATAATAATAGTAATAATAAAAACAATAATAGTGATAATAATCAATTAATTAATTTTTAATCATAAAATAGTAAAGATAACTAAAAATGGGCTAAATTGAACATAAAACGAAAGTTCGGGGCAAATCTAGAAATAAATGAAAGAGAAGAGGACTAAATCAAGCGCGCAAACAAAGAAGAGGGGGCCAGATCGGGCAATAAACCCTCCCTTCAAAACGCGCAGCATCGCAAAGGACCATATTGAAAACCAAGCACAAATTTGGGGCAAAATTAAAATCCATAAAAACTTAATTGCGAAGTAGCAGAAAAGCGAAAGGGCTAAAAGCGCAATTAACCCTTCCAATGAAAAACGCGCGGATCCTGGCTAGGCGGGTCGGGTCGGCCCGCTCCACCCCAAAACGACGCCGTTTTGCGCTTGGGGGGTTAAGGCCAAAACGGTACCGTTTTGGTACCGTTATATAAGCCAAAATTTTGAATTTTTTTTTATTTTCAGTAGACTTTTCAAAAAAAAAAAGGACTCCACCCTCTCTCTTTCACTCTCTTCCTCTCTAGCCAGAGCCAGAATCCGGCGATTGGGCTGCTGGAGCGTCGCCGTTAGCCACTGTCGCCGCCCACCGCGCACGATAGCCGAAACTCCGAAAGGTTTTTTTTTTTGTATTCTTAATATCTATATATATGTAAAAAAAAAAAGGAAGATTCGAAAAAAGAAAGAATGAAACGAAAATCACCTCTTTTCTGTTTTGATTTTGTTTTTCGTTTTTGCTCTCTTTTTGATGTTCAATCTCGATTATGTGTTTGAAAAATATGTTGTTTTCATTGATAAAAAAAAACCTCCTACATTCGGTTCTGTGATGGCTTTTAGAGCCTTTTTACATCATTTTTTTTTATTATTTGCTGTCTTTTCTTCTCTGGTTTTGCAGGTGCAAGTGGGCGACAGTGACCAGGGCGGTGGAGCAGGTGGCCGACTGGCATGGATGATGGGACAGAGGCGACAGTAGCTAGGGGCGGCACTAGGTTTATTTTAGGGTTTTCTTTTTTGTTGTTTTATTTTCAGGTTGGGCTATTAGGGTTTTATTTTTGGGCTATTTGGTTTTTTAGGATAGTTGAGTTTTGGGTCTGTTTAGGGTTTGAATAGTTTTAGGCTTTATTTTGGTTTAGTGGGTCGGGCAGAAATAGACTTGTACATTTAATTTTTATAATTTTTAAAAAATTATATAAATTTCTTTTTTTTTAAAAAAATTAGGGTTAATATACAAATTTGCCATTATATTTTAAGTGGAAATTGAAGTTTGCCACTATCCTTCACTTTATTTGTGATTGTCACTGTACTCTTTAACTTTTTATTTTGAATTTTTTTGCTTTAATTTTATTTGATTGAAATTTGCCATTAAAATCAAATTTTAATTGAAATTTTCTATTCAATTTTATTTTAAAATAATTTGAAAAAAATTTTAATAAGAAAGCTTCTATATTTTTCTTTTGATATTTAATAACAATAAGTTAATTAATATAATATCAAAATTAAATAAAAATAGTTATTTTATAAAAATAAACTTATTTTTCTTTTATGATATATGTATTTTTATTTTTCAAGATTTTTTCATCAAATAGAAATTCTAATTTAATTTTTAATTTTTATAAGTTAAATTATTGTTAATTATTAAAATAAAATATTTGAAATAATCTTTTTATTAAAATATATTTTCAAATCGACAAAATTAATAATGAGAGGTAAAATATAATTAAAAAAGTTAAATTTGGTTGCAAATTTTAATAAAATTTAAAGCTTAATAGTAATATCAAATCACATAAGAGTCAAATGGTAAATTTACTCGTATTTTCAAAATATAATGACAAATATCAATGAAAACAAAGTATAATGACATATTCCAATATTCACCTATAATATGATGGTAAATTTGCACTTTAACCCATTTTTGTAATCTCTTAGAATTTTCTAGATTTTTTTTCTATGATTTTTTAAAGAATGAGTATTGAATATTTTTATACAAATAATACATAGAGAAAATTTGGAGGGTTTAAAGATAACTTCCCCTCATTTTCTCTTGCTTTATTTATGTTTTGAAATTTTCTATGTATTTTAGATTTTTGATAATTTTTCTAATTTTTTTAAAAAGATTTTTATTATTTTATCATTTCTATACAGAATCAAGGTTAAATGGATAGAAAGTATAAAATTTGAGGACTAAAATTGTTATTATACCAACTAAAAAAGTATCATAGTTAGTCACTTAACAATCCGGTGATAAAGAAAAAATAATAAGAATGTTAATGATTAAAATTTAACTTTTTTTAAACTAAGTAACCAAAACAAAAACATACTCATAATTGAGTGACTAATAATGTAGTTTACCCTTTTTATTACTAAGTAATATCAATAATTTTCAAATAAATTAACATATTTTTTTCAAGAAATGGAAAAATAAATAAGGGGAGAATCTCTCACATTTTACACTTAAAAAGTGAAAGTGTTAAAGAGTGAGTTAAAAGGCCAAATTGTGGAGGGTGTTAACTAAGAATGAAGATAAGCACCTTGAACGTGATTCACGTACATATATGTGTATGTATCAACCATTTGAATTCAATGGCGAATTGTTATATAAAGGAAACAAGCTTACCCTTTCTTTCTCACTTCAAACTCATTCTGTTCATCAATGGCAGCGGAATCAAAGAGCGTCGCCATAACAATGCAGTCTACCACGACGGAATACAAGCTGATGGTTGCGGCTGAACACGATAATATTGATATGTTGTATCAACTTATCAAGGAGGACACAAACGTATTGCATCGGATGGATAAAATGGATGTGGTCGACACTCCATTGCACATGGCTTCATCCAAAGGATGCGTCGATTTCGCAATGGGAATGATGTACTTAAAGCCATCTTTGGCTAAAAAACTGAACAAAGAAGGCTTGAGCCCCGTGCATGTTGCGTTGAAATGTAGGCATACAGAGTTGGCACTTTCGTTGCTGAGACTTGACAAAACTCTCATCGGTGTCAAAGGGAAGATGGGTTACACGCCATTGCATTATCTAGTCATGTACGAAAAGAATAAAGATTATTTGAATAAGTTTTTCAATGAGTACCATCCTTGTATCAACGATGATTTGACGAGTCAAGGTGAAACTGCTTTACATGTCGCGGCTGGATGCAATAACGAGGCACTTAAATATCTTCTCAAATGGCTGAGGACAACCGCTAAAATTAGCATGCTGAAGAAGCATAATCTCCTTAACGTGGGTAACAGGGACAAGGAAACTGTGTTGCACGTTTTGGCGCGGACCCAACCGGATCCCCAGGTTCACCCTATTTCTTCTCATTTTAATTTGAAATTTAAATTTTGACAAATTTCATTTTATTATAAATTGTGAAACTAGGCTTGTCCAATTAATCGAATGTTAACTTAATTAGGAAAATTATTAAAATAATATGTATATAATAGAATTTGAATTTGTACTAATTAGATTAGTAAAATTTTAAATTTACTATTCAATCAATACTCTATTTTGTTGCTTTTCATACATTTTTTTTAAAATTACACAATGTAGTACTTTCATCAGTTGTATATATATTAATAATGTTGTTGATTGAGTTAGTATCACAAGTTAACTTAACACCAACTCAAGATTGATGACAACATCATGATAAATAATTGTACTCATTTAGTATTCTTAATTCCATATATTTATATGTTTAAATTCCATTTGTACAATTTAAGCTAATTTTCTATTTTAATATCATACATATTTCATTTGTTATTATTAATTAGTTTCAACCCATACGTTTTATTATTTATTGTATGTTATTTTCAAACACCCCTATATATTCTAAATACATGATTTCCATACGCTGTCAATTGGTTTCATTGGACACTCTTATTAACAATATATGTATATGTATGTTATTTTGATGCAGATTGTGAAACTGCTATCAAATGATCTTAGGATCAACACGGAAGTTAAAAATTCGAAAGGTCAAACGGCTCTTCAAATCTTAGAGTCCTCGGATAAAAAAGGAAATGTCGACATCGATGAGTGCGTGCCCATTTTACGCCACGCAAAATGGTGGGATCCTGTTGCGATTCTTCGCAGAACGCCATTTTATGTCATGGCGATGATTGCTCAATGGGGATACGAAATCAAAACTATGTCACCCGATAATGGGAATGCAATGCTCGTTGTTACAGTTCTAATCCTTACCACCAGTTATCAAGCCTCCCTAAGCCCCCTGGTGGCGTTTTGCCAGCAGATGTGCCCGAAAACAACAACAATAATAAGTTTTCCAACTTGCAGGTTTACATTGGTTCCATCAACGGTACTACTAGAAGTAATCATAGTTATCATGTGGTGGAAAATATCGAATTCAAACCTAATAACTCCACGGTGGGATCGTCGGTTCTTAAGAAAGGACTGTTCCTTTGGTTCTTCATTCCAAATATGTTGGCCTTCTCAACATCTTTTCTTCTAACATGTTTGGTTATTCCCACCCTCGTCAGCGGTTTCTTCTCCTGTGTTCTCACTTTATCATTGTCCACATTGTTGTTTTGTCTCTTAGATTCTGCATTGGTTATCATATTGCCCGACAATCAAGCTAGCCAAATTATCTTCAATTGTGTTTATACTATGGTTTATAGAGAGAGAGAGAGAGAGAGAGAGAGAGAGGGGGGGGGGAGGGAGGGAGGGAGGGAGAGAGAGAGAGAGAGGGAGAGAGAGAGAGGGAGGGAGAGAGGGAGGGAGAGAGAGGGAGGGAGAGAGGGAGGGAGGGAGGGAGGGAGGGAGAGAGAGAGAGTGTGCGTGCGCGTGCGCGTGCGCGTGCGCGCGTGTGCATGTGCATGTGCGTGTGTGTTTTAATAATTGTTTATGTATTTTAATAATATTTTAATTTTTAGTATACAAGTATATAAATTTAGTTATTATATTATTTTATGTTAAATAAAATATACAATATTACACTAAAAAAATATAATATACAATATTGTTATACACCATGTACATTAACACGTGTTGTTCAGAGAATCATATGTATTTGGAGAATCTAACTAAAGCTAGCATACCTTCCACTTTTTACCACGGACGAAGCTGAGCTTGATGAGCCTCGTACAACATCACACATCTGATGAACATATATGACACACGTGAAAAGTTCAAAATCATTGATTACCTAACTATTTTAGGATGGCATATTACAGTTACTATCAAAAAATCGGAACTTTATCACAATTTTTGTAATAAAAAATACAAACAAATTTTACTAAACCAAATTTACAGAAGCTTTATCACTACTATTTATTTCAAGCAAGCTAAGTTTATAACCCTTGCTTCGAACAGTAAAGGGGCAATGGCTATAGATAAATATCTTGGCCATAACGTGAGACTATTTATATACTCAACGACAAATTCAAGCCCTTTATTGAATTTTAAAATTTATGACGGTAAAATTGACTTTGACCATTAATAATAATAATAAATTTATTTAACTTTTTAAAAATTATAAAAATCTAAATTATTAAAATTACATTTTTATCATCGTAAAAATATATAATTTAATTACGACTCTTAAAAATAGTTTGATTTGGTCCGAGTGTATACAATTATTGAGATCAAGAAAAAGAGGTTGGTGGGGATTCTTCCTATCTTCCACTCGTCAATCTATCTCATATTTGAGGCTTCTTTTTTTACCATGGGAATTCTCTATTATTTCTACTCCCCCCCTCATCTTTAGCTTCGGCTCTTCACCTTACATGGATGAATCTACACTTCCCCCACCACTTTCTCGTTACTGAAATCTTGTAACAACATTTATTTTTTATTTCAAAATTAATTGTATACAAATTCGAAAAAAAAAGTGATAGTATAATTTATGTAACGGGCCTATTTTACCCGGGGCCCAAATATTAAATAAAACAAAAACAAAACAAAAAAATAACAGCTCAATTACAAAGAAAAAAATAGCAGCCCAAATGGCCCAAACTCAATACAGCCCAAAATAAAAATAAACAGAAAAAAAAAAAAAAAACTAGGTGTGCTGCCCTAGTCCCTAGCCTCTGTCACCGCCAATGGCCACCACCTCTGCCCACCTGCTCCACTGCCCATTTGCACCTGCAGAGAAGCAAAAAATAATAATTAGAAAAATAAGTTGTAAATCAAGCTATAAAAAGCCTCAAAGAATATGTAATGTTTTTGACGAGATTTGAATAAAAAAAAACACAAATACAGAGAAAGCAATTCAAAAAGAAGAGTAAAGAAGTGCAAAGTAAAATCAAATCAGATACTAAGGTTTATTTTTTATTTTTTTTTTCGAATCTTTTTTTTCTTTTTATCCATATACATATATATATATATAATATTAAAAAAACACACAAAAAAAAGAGAAGGCTCACCTGTTTTTGACTGCCGGAGAAAAAATGAATTTTTTTTTTATTTTTGACCGTTGTAGACGGAGGCGCCGTTGTCGGCGACCGACGGCCAACATAGTGGCGCTTTGCCAGAGCTATGGCCGGCCTAAGGACTTTGGAGAGAAAAGGGAAGAGTTTTTGATTTTTTTTTTTTCTGAAAGAGGAATGAAATGAATTTTTTGTAAAAAAATTTAACTTAAATAGGGGTTGTAAAATGGCGTCGTTTTGAGTTTAAACTTCAGGCGCCAAAACAGCGTCATTTTGATCTACCTGATCTGACCGACCCAACCCACCCAACGGAATTTGCGTGTTTTTGAAAAATAGTCTTATTGTGCCTTTGGTCCTTCCACTTTTTAAGTGGTTTCCAATCAAGTCCTTTTTCCTTTTTTAATTTTTACCCCGTTAGTTTTATTTTGTTTTCAATTTAGTCCCCCTATTTGGCCCAAAAACACTGCGCATAAAGGGCAAGGGATATTTTTCCTTTCAGTCCTCATTAGTTTTCACTCCTTTCATTTTGATCCTTATTTTCTTTTATTTACAATTTGAACCCCCTAACTTCACTTCGATTTCAATTTAGTCATTAGTCTATTTAACTTCAATTATTATTATTATTATTTTAAACCATTTTATTTAAAATTTCTTTATTTCTTTGTTTATTTGCTTATTCTCAATTTTTAATTAAACTTTTACTAGTATTTATTTGTTATTTCATTTATTATTCCTTTTTATTATTTTATTTATTTTATTTTTATTTTATTTTTGTCTTCATTATTGTTATTTCATTACATATTTATTTATTTATATCTTTTATATTCCTTCGAAAATTTAGATTATTCGTTGTTATTATTATTATTAGTAGTAGTATTATTATTATTTACATTATCATCTTCATTATTATTATTCTATCATGTATATTAGTACCGTAATTTACTATTACTATCATATCTTTTCTATTTTACTAAGCATATTATGTCATTATCATTACAAATTTATGTTTCATTATTATTATTTGCTAAACATGATTTTTTTTAACCTTTCAGCCTTTTTTACCATACCTGAATAAACTAATTACACGATATTTTAAATGTTATTTGTTTTCACACAATTCATATAAAAAAGAGATTTTTAAATCGAGATTAATTTTTATTATTTTGGAATTAGAAAAATCGTGTTTTAACTTACGAAATATGATTTATCAAATATCTTTTAAAATTAATAATTTTTTTATGTTTATTCTCGTTTCGAGTATTTAAAGTATTGTGTCTTAACTTACGGGACGTAATCCTTTTTCTAGGTTAACATGAAATATACATCTTTTTTGTAAAAATTTAATTAAATAATATTTTAACAAAAGACTGTATTTTAAAATCTTATCAAATTTTCAAGGTATCAATTTTGAGCGTCACAAGGTGCTAATCATTCTTCGTATGTAATTGACTTCTAAACCTATTTTTTAGATTTTTATAGACTGACAAACATTGTTTTAATAAATTAAACTGTTTATTAAAATAATCAAATTATTATGAAATAATTCAATCACATGGTGAGGACTCTCAATTTTTTTTTCAAAAAAAAAAAAAAAAGTTTCGACAATTTATTCTTAGGTTCACCAACCAGATATTTTATAGTTTATCCAAGTTGAAACGTAGTCCCTTACATATCTTCCCTTCGCTTTCCCATCCAACATTCCTGGACGCAAAATGCCAGGGGATTTTTTTATTCCCGAAATACCCTCGCTTTTCCTTCAAATTTCCAACCTTTGCCGCTGCTAAATTGAATAAAGAAAAAGGAAATCACACTTAACAGATCTAAACAATTTTCTTGTTTGGAATGGTGCGCGGGGAAATGGTGGAGATGGTGGCGCGTGAAACCGACGAAGAGCTTTCATTGTTGCCACATCAGAGCAATGTTGATCGATCATGGCGGTTGAACTTCGATGGCTTCCAGTTATCTCCCGAACACAAAGACAAAAAGCCTCCTCGTAGCCTCCATGATTGCCTTGGGGTTTTAGGTCATTTCCAGTACTTGATTTTCTTATTCAATTTTCCTTCTTTTTTTCCCAGAAAAAGTATTAATCTTGTTTCATCATCTTTGTTGTTGGGTATCTTGGATTTTGTTTTTTTTTTTTCTAGTTCCAATTAGCAATACTCTATTCTATTTTCGTGCTTGTTTAGGATATTTGTTTTAAGTTTCCTTTTTTGTTTGTTGACTGAACAGCTTGGCATTGTACGTAAAAGTTACATCTATATTTTTCGTGGCTGTGTTTTAATTTTTGTATCATGGTTGGACTTTAATTAGCAATATTCGATTCTTTTAATATGTTTGGTTATGAATTTACTCAATTTGTGATATATATATATATATATATATATTATTCTCTGTTTATGGCTACTATGAGTTTGAGTTATTCTTTAGTGTTTTTCAGCATCAAAACTCTAATAGATTTAAGAGAGGAGAGATTGTGCTGTTTTTTGGTCTTTAAATTTGAGCATTATCTTGATATTTTGAAGCTAAAGAGTGATCAGAGCTTGATTGCCTGGTTGTTTCTCTAGGTACAAGGAGGTATGTGAATCCTTGTTTTAGATGTTGTTTTCATCATGGATTGTGCTTTATTTTGCTAGAAAATTATGGTTAAAAAGTTTGCTAGCTTTTCTTTTTATCAAGCTAAGATTAACAATTGGATTTGCCTTATGTTATGTGATTTCTTGTTTATTTATGTTGTTTTTTGTGTTGGAAGTTTGCTTTAGTTTAGATTTTCATTTTCTTGAAGTGCCGGGATATGATTTCCAAGGATCCTTCTAATGCATGTAAAAACTAAGAAAAACTATCCATGCTGGTGTAGAATACATATCCGTATCCGAAACTCACATCCAAGTTCGAGTAACATAACTTACTGCCTTTCAACATGTGAATGTTTATATAAATGACTTGCTTCTCGCTTTACTCTAACGTGTGTATATTGAAGTTATGAAATATGTAGGACTTCGTTTTTTAGAGCTCTTTTGGAAAGAATAGAGATTTTGGCTCTTTAGGTTTAAACATGTATGTCATGTTTATATCAAGTTTCTTTTGCTTTTTGAAAGTGGAAAGCAAAAAACAATAAATGAACTAACATGTTCTATGGTTGAAGTTTTAGAATTTACGTATAGCTTAGTCTGTAGTCTTGGCATCTGTGGAATGATGGGTGAATGATTGCAAATGAACAAGACAAGTTACAAGAATGCATCTTAATTGTTTTCTTCAATGGTTTCAGGTCCGGAAGATAACGTGGCTGAATACTATCAGCAGCAGGTAGAAATGCTAGAGGGTTTTAGTGAAATGGATGCCTTAGCTGAGCGTGGATTTATTCCTGGCATGTCAAAGGTTTACTGCAATATCTTCTGTTTTCTCTAGGTAAGAAGATTAGCTTACTTGAATTAGCATTAGACTGAATTTTGTTGCTACGGTTGGCAGGAAGAGCGGGAAAGGTTGGCTAGAAGTGAGACATTAGCTATTAGAGTTTCGAATATTGCAAACATGGTTCTTTTTGCCGCTAAAGTTTATGCTTCCATGAGAAGTGGCTCATTAGCTATAATTGCGTCCACATTGGACTCTCTTCTTGATCTCTTGTCTGGCTTCATCCTCTGGTTTACTGCATTCTCCATGTCAACACCAAACCCATATCAGTACCCAATTGGAAAGAAACGAATGCAGCCACTGGTCAGTATTCTTGCTGTACCTTCTTGTCATAATCAATTTCCCGACCATTGTTAGCTATGCTGCTCAGACTCGGGTATGAGTGTTCGAACTGAAAGATTATTCTCTCACTGTATTATACTGGTAATTTTGCTGCAGGGTATCCTTGTTTTTGCCTCTGTCATGGCAACTCTTGGACTGCAGATAATCTTGGAGTCTGTTCGAACAATGGTATCAAATGTGAGTCATGTTTGATTATGCATTACAGTTCTCTTCTCCATTTGATAAATCTTTTACTATATTCACTGATGACTTCTTATAAAGATGGAATGACAAGAAAATCTTTCTTTCTTTTGCCTAGGAGGATGAATTCAACCTGACAAATGAGCAAGAGAGGTGGGTTGTTGGCATTATGCTTGGAGTGACTCTGACAAAGCTTCTCCTCATGTTCTATTGCCGCACATTTACAAACGAAATCGTTAAAGCTTATGCTCAGGATCACTTCTTTGATGTTATCACAAACATCATTGGCCTTGTTGCTGTGCTACTTGCTAATTACATCGACGATTGGATGGACCCTGTTGGAGCTATCATTGTAAGTGAAAACCTTGTCTCATCTCCATGGTCTTTTTGTTTCGCTTTTGGCATTAACAGTAAAGGAAATAAGGTTATTCTTGTTGCCACTAACATTCATTATGGTATTGTCGGTTTGATTCTATGAAAGAATTGCAAATACTGTACAGATCAAGCCCTAAAGACCTAGGCAAATCATTTATAAGATTAGTTGCACACAATGGTTTTTAGAGATCTTGAACTGTCCTCTTGTGATTAAATGTCTTCATTATTTTCTCTTGAAGTACCCGTGTCCAGTATATATCTAGACACAGGTATCCGGATATGAGCCTTCAAGACCTTTCAAATACATTGAAGACTTGTAAAACATTGAACATACCTGTACTTGAGTTCAAGTAACATAGGAGCGAGCTTGTTAAATCAAATGACTATAGCTGGTAAGATTTTCATAATCTTCTTATAGATACTATAAAAGAATCAATGCTTCATCTATTTTCCGAAATATCAAATTTGCATATCATGTTTAGCTTAAAAACATTAGCCTGTGCTCATAAGGCTGGATATTGCAGCTGGCTTTGTACACAATACGGACATGGTCGATGACAGTATTAGAGAACGTGACCTCATTGGTTGGAAGATCAGCAGCTCCAGAATATCTTCAGAAACTGACCTATCTGTGTTGGAACCACCATAAGGCCATAAAGAACATCGATACAGTCCGAGCTTACACCTTTGGGTCTCACTACTTTGTCGAAGTTGATATTGTACTGCCGGCAAACATGGCATTACAAGAAGCTCATGACATTGGAGAATCCTTGCAAGAGAAACTGGAGTTACTGCCCGACATTGAGCGAGCGTTTGTTCATTTGGATTATGAATTCAGTCACAAACCTGAACATGCACAGGCACATGCTCTGTAGGTAGCCATTAACCTCTGGTTTGTCCGGTTGGGCTAGTAAGTTAGAATGTTTCTACCTACAAAGTCTATGGCCTATGTATGGTTGGAACTCGAGGTTTAGTTTAGTTTAGTTAGTTCATGTACTGAACCTCGGCATCTAACAAGTTTAGAGTTCGAGTTTCTGTATTTTCAGTAAAAAAGAATCAACTGAGAGTAAAATAAGTAAAGGTATATATTGGTAAATGCAGATCTTTACTAATTTTATGCTCCTTTATTAGAGCTCTGACGCCTTTAGTGCTTGTTGTTGATAAATGGATTTGGGTTTGTTCAGGGGGGAATTACTTAATGCTAAATTTGGCAATATTAAACAAAAAACGAGAAATAATATAAGATGTGATACAATAAAAATATTATGAATGTCATTATGTAATATAGTATTTTTAACGAATTAAACTTATATAAATATTAAAAAAACGAAAACATCCCCAATAATTTATATCTATACTTAATCTTATTTAAATATTTTCTTGGTGTCTCCATTATTTTAGTTATAAAATTATAATTAATATTATTATAATGATATTTTTATCTTTTTATAATTTTATATCATTTACTAAAAAAAAAATTACAAATCCAAAGATAAAAAAAAATGTACAATAGTATTGACATACAAGTTTATTACCATAAAATATTTTCTTTTACCCATATTGTGGTTGTGACAAAATCGAATATTTTTTGGTTGTTTTAAATTTTAATTTTTTTAGTATTTTCTCTAATTGAGTTTATATGACTTAACTCATGACATCAACTCACTAAACATTTAAAAAATAGTATATATATATACACATTAAATTATTTTTTGTGAAAGAAAAATAAATTATGATTTTACAAATAAAAAAAATTGTAAGTGGATGGTTATTTTTAGTGGTATTCATTTAGTAACATGGATAAAATGAAAATAATAATTTAGAGGAAAGTTTTAATACTAATTTAGGTGATATTCGATAAACTAAAAAAATTAAATATAAAAAAATAAGTATTAAAATAGGAATAATGACAGGATTTACTAGTGTATTATAATAAAATTATCGTGGTATCTATACTTTTAATTTGTTTATTTTAATACTTGTAGTTTAATTATGTTTATTAAAATGATACTTTCCCTTAACACCGTTAATGACATGGCATTAAATAAATAAAGAGATGACATGTAAAAAAAATTGCCACATCATTTGATATGCCATCAATCTCTTATGCCACCTATAGTGACTAAAAACTAATTTACATGTTTAGAGATTGAGATGTGCTGAGTTTACTTCGGGTTTGCAAATGATGTTAATAAACCCATTGTTAATCCTAACATACCAATTGTACAGCTCAATTTTAGCCCGGGCTAAAATATAAAGCCCAAATAAATTAATCCACCCCAAACTAAACCTAACCCAAAATAGTCTAAATTACTAAACCCAAACAAACCCAATTACAAGACTCAACTATCCAAACTCAAAATTAAAAAACCCTAGCCTAAACTTAAGAGGCTCAAAACTTTAAGATTTTCAGAAAAAAAAAAAAAAAACCCTAGCCCCCTAAACCTAATGCCACCCCTAGTCCCTAGCCTCTGCCATGCCGTCGCCGTCACTCCATCGCATCAGCCACTGCTCCACCGCCCATGTCAGCACCGTCCATTTACCTGTAAAGACCAAAGCAAAAGTGACAACATACAAAATAATATATTTAAACTTTGTAAATGACTATAAAAAGCCAACAAAAATATGTTGTAACGGGAAGACTTTTTGGAAAACAAAAGAAAAAAAGCCTACAAACAAAAGCAAAAACAGAGAATCAAGAGATCAACCAATGTGTTTTATTTTTTCTTTATTATTTCTTTTTTTTTTCTTTTTCCAATCTATTCATATACGTACATATTTTCTTTATTTTTTTCTTTTAAAAAAACAGTATATATATATAGATACATATATATATTTTTTAAAAAATTTACCTTTACGGCAATAGACGGCAGCAGACAGTGCCGGAGCTTGGCCTGAGGGGAGAGACATTTGAGAGAGAAGAAAGAGCTTTTGAAGTTTTTTTTTTAAACAAATGAAGAATGAGTTTTTTTTTAAAATTGACTTATATAGGCCCCCAAAACGACGTCGTTTTGGGACTGGCCTCAAATGTCCAAAACGATATCGTTTTGCCCTAACCGGATTCGACCCAACTCGTCTGGTCTAGGATCTGCGTGTTTTTGAGCGGGAAGGTTATTTGTGCTTTTGGCCCTTCCGCTTTTTCATGGTTTTGCAATCAAGTTTTTTTAAAAATTTTAATTTTACCTTGTAATTTATTTCAGTTTCATTTTAGTCCCCCTTGAAGTGCTGCGTTTTGGAGGGAAAGGAAAAATTTCTCTTTTGACCCTTCCTTGTTATTTGCACATTTCAATTCGATCCTCCGCCTTTTTTTATTCTAGATTTACCCCAAAATTCTGTTTTAAGTCTAATTTTAGTCCTATCATTATTATTCTTACTATTATTATTATTACTACAACTATTATTATTATTATGATTATATTTTCTTTTTATACTTATTTGCTTATTATTACTAGTACATTATTATATCATTAATTTTATATTATTTCTATAATAATAATTATTTTTATTACTATTATTATTATTATCATTATTACTATTATTTTTATTATTATTATTATTTTTATTACTATTACCATTATTATTATTACTACTATTATTATTATTTTTATTATTATTATTTTTTCTTATTATTATAATAATTGTTATTACTATTATTTTTAATTTTTTTACTATTATTATTATTATTATTATTATTATTATTATTATTTTCATTTTTATTTTGTTTTATTTTTATTTTTTATTTACTTATTTATTTACTTATTTCATTTTTTTATTTTATTTATTTGTTTAAACTTTTCAATAGTTTTTACTTGTTTATTTATTTATATTTTCATTAGCCTTGTTTTAATTTCGTTTTTGTATATTTGTTCATATTACTGTTATTCGTATTATCGCATCTGTTATTATGTTGTTGTATTAGCATCGTAATTTGCTTCTACATTTTACAATAAATCGAGTTATATTTTTATTCGACACACTAAAATATTGTTTCAAATAAGCAATATTTTATTTCAAGATTTGAAAAGTCGTTCCCTAACTTACGGGGTTCCGATTTTCTTGATAAATCCGAACATACGAATGTTTTAAAATTTTTAAAACAATCTCGGTATTAAGAAAAAAATCGTATTCTAACTCACGGAGTATGATTTCTTTCTAAAAACTGAGAAAATCAAATATCTTTCAAAAATAAATTTTTCGGCGTTTACTCGTATATCGGGAATTTAAGACATTGTGTCCTAACTTACGGAATATAAATCTTTTTCTCGATTAACGTGAAATATGTCCCTTTTTCTCAAAAAAAAATTTAGGCAAAAATTTAACGATGAATCGTGTTTTTCTTCGAAGTTCTCAATTTTCGACACTAAGACACTAATTAATCAACTAGGTACCAATTTTCGGCGTTACGAGGGTGCTAATCCTTCCTCATGCGTAACCGACTCCCGAGCCCGTCTTTCTGAATTTCGTGGACCAAAATCGTTGTTTAAATAAATCAAACCATTTATTAAAAACAACCACTTTTACGAGGTGACCCCGATCACACCTCATCAAAAAGGATTGGTGGCGACTCCCATATTTATTTTCGTTTTCAAAATCAAGTCGATCCCGTTTTACAAAAAAATGGTTTCGACAGCTTGGCGACTCCACTGTGGACTTTAAAAAAAATAGAGTCAAGCCACGAGTTGATTACTTTTTGTCTTTTTGTAGAAAATTGAAAACTTGGTTTAAATGTACGATCCTTTCGTTGCATTTCATCCGTCTTTGTTACGATCTTTATCATTGTAGTTTATAATTGCTTTGTTAATTTAAATTTTGATATCTGTTTTCACATTGCATTGCATTATCGGTTGATCTTACCCTTTTAAGTGGGAGTGAAAAACTATTCCTTCGTGAGGTTTTCACCTCCGTGTAGGATAGTGGATCGCTTTCGGGATACATCCGTATCTATGTCTTCGTGAGATTTTCATCTCCGTGCAGCCATAGGGAAATGTATTCCCCTGAACTGAACTAGATCTATATGAGCCTATAATGGGTGATGATCGAGGAATCTGCTGGTTCAGGTACATTTACTTTAGAACCGAACCGCATATAGTGAGCCGTAGGAACCTACCTTAGGTAGAACCACTCCAAACCCTAGTGGTCACCCGAATAGGTGCTCTATTTTTTACCCTAGTGGTCACCCGAATAGGTGCTCTATTTTTTTTCTTGCTTATTTTTGCTTTGTACTAACCTGTTTCATTTTGGTTATGATTGCATTGAATTTTCATCATGGAAAAGAGGTGTTGATTCATATTCGGTTGCTAAATAGATAACTTATCATGGAAAAGAAGTTACCTGATAAAGTGGAAGATAATGCGGCCGTCTGGATATGGGTCGAGACAACGCAGCGAGAGAAATGTGATAGTCTTATGGAGGGGTATATGTCGGAGTTGTGGGATTTCACTCATATCAGCGTAACCCAAAATAATCTTCAAAAGATGAAAGAAATATGAGATTAGTGGGATGACGAGATCAAGCAACTATTCTACTGTAATTACGGTGATTTGCCCTATCTACTCGATATCAAAGTGGACAAGCACTTATTCTGAGTCCTCGCCCAGTTTTGGAACCCTGCCTATAGTTGTTTTACTTTTGGAAATGTAGATTTGGTGCCTACTGTGGAAGAGTACACGACTTTGTTCTGTTACCCGAAGATTCAAACTGACAAGGCATATTCTAAAGTTTCCAATGTCCTTTGGTGGAAAGTCAAATCGAGAATAAGGGATCAAAAACTTGGGTGTTAGAATTAGAAAGATTCTTGTATCAGTATCATAGTCGTAACTCTGTAATCGAGTTGAAGGCTAGCCTGAGCAAAATTGAAGAGTTAAATGGGAAGATAGAAGAACTTAAAACCGCACTGCAAAACTATAAACTTCAGGTTGAACTCCTTGAGGCGAATAATGAGCAGTGGAAAGAGTAGCTTCATCAATCACAAGATCAGGTCAGGGATAAGGATTATGTCATGGGTGCAGCCTTGACTCAATTGCGAGAGGTGGCTGATCATTTACAAACCCTAGCAGTCCAGGCCGATGTACTGAGTTTAAAATACGAATCAGAATCAGATCGAGGCCGAGAGCTACTTTGGCTTCTAAGCAGGTCAAGGCCTTAAGTATCAGGGCAATGCCATATATGTAATCCGTTTTATGTAAAGAAATTTATTTTCTAGAAAAGTTACTCTAATGAAACTAAATCAGAATCAACGCCTCTTTTTACATTCATGCATCTATATTACATTGCATTGCATTACATTACATTGCATCACATTAAATCAAAAGATTTGGAATTCTTTGAAGAGGTCAAAGGCTTGGAAGGAATGTTTAGAAATTGGAGCATAAATGCTATATCCAAAGAAAGAATTGGAAAAGAGAATAGATCAGGCATTCGCCCTTATGAACCTGGAAGTGTTCTAAACAATTAGACTGCGGAAGAGATTCTTGTAGTTTTTAGAGCTAATTCAGAGTAATGTTCAAAATATGCTTATCGCTTTAAGCCTATGAGCAATAATAATCCTTTTGTGAAATAGGCTTATGTCCAACATCTTTATTTCAATGAAAAATGCATTTTTGTGTCTCACTTTGAACAAATATTCTTTTATTACTTTATTTCATTCATATTCATACAACATAAGTAATTGTTCTTAGATTTGTTTATTCTTTGGATATCGCTTCGTGCCTACAAAAGGTCTCCAGATATCAACGACATGAGCGACGTTGCTACTGACCCAGAATCTCCTTTTGAGCGAGACATGTGTCTAGAGGGATCTCAGGACTTTGAAGATGACAGATACTGTAACTTATCTTCAGATTTGTTAAAGATGGTAGAACAATAAGAGAAATAAATTCTACCTCACAAAGAGACAGTAGAGATTGTGATCTTGGAAGAAGGAAAAGAAGTGAAAGTTGGAGCTCGCATTGCCACAGAGACAAGGCGAGACCTCATTGAGTTACTCCAAGAATTCAAAGATGTCTTCGTATGCTCGTATCAAGATATGTCTGGACTAAGTACTAATATCATGGTACACCGGCTCCCCATAACGGAAGAGTACGAGCCAGTTCAACAGAAGCTCTAAAATATGAGGCTTGATGTTTTGCTAAAAATAAAAGAGGAGGTCAAAAAAGTAATTCGATGCTGGTTTCTTACAAGTGGTTAAATACTCAGAATGGGTAAGCAATATTGTCCCCGTCCCTAAAAAAGATGAGAATGTACAAATGCACGTAGACTATAGGAACTTGAACAAAGCCAGTCCAAAAGACAATTTCTCATTGCCTCATATCGACACTTTAGTGGACAACACTGCAAGTTACTCATTATTCTCCTTCATGGATGGCTTCTTAGGATATAACCAGATAAAGATGTATCCCAAAGACATGGATAAGACCACATTTGTAACCATGTGGGGAACCTTTTGCTATAAGATGATACCATTTAGACTGAAAAACGCGGGAGCGACATATTAGGGAGCCATGGTAACCCTATTTCATGATATGATGCATAAAGAAATTGAAGTTTATGCCAATTGTAACACCCCAAACCCGGCCTATACGTTATGACCGGATCCGTTGCGCCACATTGATGCGTACAAAACATTCCGTATTACTTAGTTTGGAAAACTTAATTAGTGATGTAAAAGATACTTTTAATGTAGGTTAAAGTGAATGGGAGCTGTGCACCAGGTAGGAAACCGAGAAAAAGGAGGTGAGTCCGCAGCCGGATTTGCTTAAGTACCAAGCTCCCTTCGGATCCAATCTTAGACATGCACACCGCCATTGCCACACTCTAACATCTCGTATAATTGTGAGAAATCCATTTGGTTAAGTCCATCTTAACTTAAGTTTGAAAACGTTTACTTAGCGGAAGTCTTACTTGTAATCGTGTTATTTTGAAATCACTTAATGTTTTTGAAAACGTGTCCTAAAGCTAACCCATTTACCTTAGTTATCATAGTTCTTTCATCATAATAAAATAAAATAATAAAAGTAAAACAAAACCATAAAAATAATTAAGTGGTCTTACTACACTTAAAACCCAAAACCATAAATGAAATTAAAAGGACGTCCAGTTCACCAGAAAAAAAAACCAGGTTCGTAGAAACATGTGGCCAGTCCGGATCCCTCACAGCTTCAAGCCCACTATGGTTGAGGATTACCTGCGAGGATAAAAATAAGGGGTGAGTTTTGGGAAACTCAGTGTGTAATTCAACCCAACCATAGCCTAAATCAGTTCAAACCACAGAGACAGAATAAGTTGGCCTCAGCCCAGAACGGATATCAGAATAAAGCCCATAGACCCGCAATGATCGTAAACGGATATATCATGCTTATGTAGAAACCCAACCCATATCCAACCATGTACACCCCCATACCATCCTTTAACCATGTGGGGAGACTACTCGACCCACCCAACCGCTACACGCCACAGAAATATGCAGCATGACTGCCAGAACAGATAATGTGACAGAGTCACCAGAAACAGATATTTTGTGGCAATGCCACGGAAACAGAGATATACGTGGCAAGGCCACGATCAGAATAATTTGTGGCATAGCCACCAGGACGCTCCCTCCATAATATAACCCATGTCCCCATGCAACAGATATACATTCATGGCATACATCATACAGATTTAATTCAGCATGCTTTTCAGACAAAATTAACCCTAGGGGTATAAAGGTCATTTTACATTCATAAGGGTATAATGGTAATTTTGCATACATAGGGGTATTCTAGTAAATCTAACTATTTCTAAGGTTTTCATGCATATCGTAGCCATTACGTTTAGCCAGAAACACTTACCGAGTGTTCTTACCAAATTGGGCCCGTTGGCCCATTAACCCAGTTTTGGCCCATTAAGTCTAAAGTATCAAAACGCACGAAATCGCGCGTACTGCAGTTTTATCACTTTCGATTACCAGTAATAATTACCCATACATCTTACGAGCATTCGCACACTCACAAGTGCCCAAAATACTAACTTTTCGGCATTTCGGCTTTTCAGCTTTTGCCGATCTAGTCTATGAGATGGTGTCAGTTACACACCTGTTTTTGGGATTTTCTCGACGAGATCTACACACGAACTGCCTACAATTGAATCACCTAATATTACTCCAAATATCGAAATAAAATTGAGTATATAGTCCCTTACCACATTCGGCCAAACATGCCTAAAACCCTTATTGTTCTTACCTTACTGCCGAGAGATGGTTAACTCCAAAGATCCGATCGTTTCACCTGTCCAAGCCCTTGATCAACCGCCTCTAAATCACGCTATTACGAAAACAAAATAGTTATTACGACCCCTCAGGGTTATAAGTCCAAATCGACAACCTCCCTAACTTTTAGGGATTTCGGCTTTTCCTTAAATATGTAAGAAGACTAAGTTTTTGAAGACTTACCACCGATTCCTTAGTGACTGATTCCAATGAGTTTCCTACTCGATCTCGATGTAGATTTAAACCCTCAAATAATAACAAAAGTTGAGCTTTCAGTGACTACAGTATTCGGCCAAGTCCCTTTTAATGTGGGGTTTTCGGCTTTTTGCAACTTGCATTTAGAAAGGTAAAACGAGAGGGTTTTGCTATGGTCTTGTCGTCAAAACTTGAGGTTTTAGAAGGCTGGTGAATCGGCCACAAATGATGAAGAGAAGAGATGTGGTTTTGGTTATAAGAAATCGGCACAAAAAAGAATCAAGCTTTCGGGATTTCGACTTTTTATGGCCAAAGGCTATGAAGGTTTTGAAACGGTTGAAGGGGAAAAAAATGGAGATTAACAAGATGGTAGGAAGGTTTGGCAATGGAGGAAAGGAGACGAAGAAAAAGTTGATGAGGAGAAAAGTCAGGAAATGGCACCAACTACCCGAAGTGCTGAATTTATACTAGCTCCTTAACCTAGCCGAATTTTGCCCCCTTAAAGAATCCCTTGGCTGGCCACCTCTTGCTCTTTAAGAGTCCAACATTCAGCCAACACATCCTCCTTGATCAGCTCCTAAATCCTCTCCCTTATCCCCTCCTTACTCAATCTCCTGAGCAACTCAAACTCTTCCTGACAGACTTTTACTTCAGTTCCACTACTTACCTTTTCTGTTCATAAAAATTAATCCCTTGATTTGTTTGTAATTGTGACTTGAACCCAGGTCCTCCCTAGCTTCCCCAAGCCACTTATAGCCTTCCCCAATGGCGTCACATGCCACTTCACCACTTGCTTCCTTGTGATCTATTTTACACAATTAATACTTAAAAGCCCAGATTAACTGAGCCCTTTTTCCCTATGGATTAAAAATTAATTAAAACTATCGGGTTTTATCCTAAGCTTGGGCCTTCTAGAGGCCCACCATCACAATTAAACCTACTCTTAACAAGCAGAACACAGAATTTTTAATTTTACAAATCATTCACAGAATTCCCGAAAATTGGGGCGTTACACCAATGATATTATCGCCAAATCCCAAATGAAAGAGGAACATGTACAGGTCTTAAGGAAATTATTCTTGAGGTTGAGGAAATTCCTGCTAAAACTCAATCCAGCAAAATATATCGTTGGGGTCAGATCAGGAAAACTGCTAGGATTTGTAGTCAACGAAAAAGTGATTGAAATTGACCTAGATAAAGTCAAGGCTATACAGGAGTTGCCTCCATCGCACACTCAAAAAAGAAGTTCGAGGATTCTTAGGAAGACTAAATTACATTGCGCGGTTCATTTCACAACTAACTGAGAAATGTGACCCCATATTCCGTCTCTTTAAGAAGCACAATCCAGGTATATGAGATAACAAATGCCAGAAGACTTTTCACAAGGTTAAGCAATACCTGTCCAATGCCCCAGTGCTGACACCATCTAGTCCAGATAAGCAATTGATACTGTATTTGACAGTATTTGAAAATTTTATGGGATGTGTGCTTGGCCAACACGATAAGTCAGGAAAAAAAAAAAGACAATATATTACCTCAGTAAGAAGTTCACTGAGTGTGAGATAAGATACTCGCTAATTGAGAAGTTGTGTTATGCCTTAATCTGGACAACTCGAAGATCAAGGCAGTACATGTTGTACCACACAACTTGGTTTATCTTGAAACTAGATCATTTAAAGTACATGATAGAGTCAACTGCTCTGAATGAGAAGATGGCCCGATGACAAATTCTGCTTTCCGGATTTGATATAATTTATGTAAATCAGAAAGTTAAAAAAGGGAATACAATAACAAATTTTCTAGCCAATAGAGCTCTAGAAGACTACGAGCCTCTGAATTTTGATTTCCCAAATGAAGATCTAATGTACATGGCAACCACTGAAGAAGACGCTTCAAAAGATTATTCTTGGAAACTAAACTTCGATGGAGCATCAAACGCAATTTGCAACGGAATTGGGGCAGTCCTGGTATCCCCAAACAGAGATCATTATCCATTTACTTGCAAATTGGATTGCACAAATAATATGGCAAAATATAAAACACGCATCATGGGTATCCGTGCAGCCATAGAACACAAAATTAAAGTGCTAGAGGTATATGGGGATTTTGCACTAGTGATCTATCAGCTTAAAGGTGAATGGGAGACAAGAGATCCCAAGTTGATCAATTATCAAAGGCTGGTCCTTAAAGTAGTTAAAAAGTTTAATGATATCACCTTCTGCTACCTTTCGCGAGAAGAAAATCAGATTGCTGACGCCCCAGCAACTCTAGCTTCCATGATCAAGGTGAACAAACAAGAATATGTGAAACCGATTCAGATGAATATTCATGAGGCTCCGGCTCATTGTTACAACATTGAAGAAAAAGAAGAAAATGATTATCACCCTTGGTACTACGATATATTGCAACACTAAAGCATCGTGAATAACCTAACCAGGCAACTGAGAATGACAAAAGGATGCTGAGAAGATTGGCCAGTGACTATGTCTTGGATAGGGAGATCCTGTATAAAAGAAGAAAGGATCAAGTGCTACTAAGATGTGTGGGCACTATTGAGGCCAAGAAAATCTTGGAAAAAGTCCATGAGGGCGTCTGTGGAACATATACTAATGGTTTCACATTGGCCAAGAAAATTATAAGATTCGGGTATTATTGGTCCACCATAGAAGGAGACTGTATCAATTACACCAAAAAATGCCATAAATGCCAAATTTATAGGGACAAGATTCATGTGCCTTCTTCACCTCTTCATGTTATGACTTTTTCATGGCCTTTCTCTATGTGGGGCATGTATGTTATTGGATCGATTTCGCGAAAAACTTCAAATGCGCATCGATTCATCTTTGTGGTCATCGACTACTTCACCAAGTGGGTAGAAGCCGCTTCATATGCCAATGTTACAAAATCGGCAGTTAGCAAGTTCTTGAAAAATGAAATCATTTGTCGATATAGAATGCCAGAAAGGATCATATCTGACAATGCATTGAATTTGAACAATAGTACGATAGTAGAGGTCTGCAGTCAGTTCAAGATTAGACACCACAACTCGTCACCGTATCGTCCAAAGATGAACTGTGCAGTCGAGGCAACCAATAAAAACATTAAGAAGATTGTGGGGAAAATGATTGAGACTTATAAAGATTGGCATGAGAAGTTACCATTCGCCCTTTATACTTATCGAACATCTGTCAGGACCTCTACCGGGGCAACGCCTTTCTCATTGGTCTGTGGAATAGAGACAGTTTTACGCATCGAAGTTGAGATTCCTTCCTTTCGAGTCTTGTCAGAGTTGAAGTTGGATGAAGCAGAATGGATCCAATCCTGATATGATCAGCTAAACTTGATCGAAGAGAAAAGGCTGAAAGCCATCTTTCATGGTCAGATGTACCAAAAGTGAATGACATGAGCTTACAACAAAAAGGTTCATCCCACAAAATTTCACGAGGGAGACCTAGTATTGAAAAAGATCCTTCTAATACAAAAAGATTTCAGAAGGAAATGGATGTCAAACTGGGAAGGACCTTATGTAGTAAAGAAGGCCTTTTTCGGAGGAACGCTGATTTTAACCGAGATAGATAGTAAAAACTTGCCCAATCCTCTAAATTCGGATTCTGCTAAGAAGTACTTCACCTAAAAAAGGAGAAGCCAATGCGAAAACCCATAAATGGCACTTTAAGACCATCTTAAAATAAATAATGGAGAGGCCAATGCGAAAACCCACAAAAGGCGCCTTAAGACCAAAGGGGTTTTGAATTGAAAACTCGTAAAGGGCAATTCAAATTTTGATAAAAAATGGGGCATGCGGTAGTCTCGTTGTCTCTAAATTAACAAGAAGGAGAGATGTTACATCTTGGGGCATCAACAAAGTAGTCTAAATCTCCTAAATACATGTTGAGCTCAAAAGGATCCTCAAGAAGTTCGTACAGAGAAGCTCATGCTGCGATATCTGGGGCACCTATTTTCCTTTTATTCATTTTGTGTTCCAGCAATGTTTGCTTTATTTGATTAATCTACTCTTTTCAAATTTTGTTTCTGATAAATTTCAGTTCTGTCCATTATTACGATCTTTTTGAAGTATTTTGCATTGAAATAAAGATTAATGAACTAATGACACTTTCGCAAAAGGAATTCTGCATATTACTCTAAAAGCTTCTAAATAGTATAGGAACCTGAAACAAGACTATTATTTAGAACTAACCAAACCTAAGGGTTGGAAATATTTGAGAAAGAAAAGTCTAAATTGTGACTATTTCTTCGGGTTTTCTGTTAAAGATACCAGCTGAACAAGAAGGTAGGGTAATGCGTCAGTAATAAAACCTTGATGAACAATGAGCAATGACAACCCAAATATTAAGAAGGGATCATTCTCATGAAATTTTGTATTCATGCAAATATCATTCATACACATCTAGTTAGGAGCATTTGATTCATTCTGATCATCACATCCTAATCATTTGGCATAAGCATAGGCCCATGAAATCGATTCCATAGGTCATGTCCCTCAGAGGACGATGTAGAAAGATCAGTGAATTCACAAGTCTTATCTCCCTAAAGTTGTAGTGGAGCAGACTGAAGATAGCGAATCTTATTTCCCTAAGTTACAGTGGAACAAATTAAAGCTATAAATTACAGATCTTATCTCTCTGAAGTTGCAGTAGAGCAGATCAAAACAAACATTATATCCCTGAAGTTGCAGTGGAGCAAGTTGAAATTACAAGTCTTATATCTCTGAAGTTGAAGTAGAGTAGGTTGAAATTACAAGTCTTATCTCCCTGAAGTTGCAGTGGAGCAGATTAAAGCGACAAGTCATATACCTCTGAAGTTACAGTAGGTCGGATTAAACCTAAAACCACAAATCTCACCTCCCTGAATTTGCAGCAGAGTGGATCAAAACTACAAATCTATTTTCTCTGAAGTTGCGGTAGAGTGGATCAAACCAACAAGATGCAGTGGACTAGAATGAAACTACCTGAAGAAGAGGAGTACCAAAGAAGTCAAGACTCAGCGAGACCGGGCAAAATTGATCTTTCTCCTTTGCTCTGTTCTCGTTACACGACAATGAGCAAAGAGGGGTAACTGCACAGCCCAATTTTGGCCCGGACTAAAATACAAAGCCCAAATAAATTAAACCCACCCTAAACTAAACCTAACCCAAAATAGCCTAAATTACTAAACCCAAACAAACCCAATTACAATACCCAACTACCCAAACCCAAAATTAAAAAACCCTAGCCCAAACCTAAGAGGCCCAAATCTTTAAGATTTTTCAGAAAAAAACCCTAGCCCCCTAAACCTAGTGCCGCCTCTAGTCCCTAGCCTCTACCATGCCGCCGCTGTCACTCTATCGCATCAGCCACTACTCCACCGCCCATGTCAGCACCATCCATTCACCTGCAAAGACCAAAGCCGAAGTGACAACATACAAAATAATAGATTTAAACTTTGTAAATGGCTGTAAAAAGCCAACAAAAATATGTTGTAACGGGAAGACTTTTTGGAATACAAAAAAGAAGAAGCTTACAAACAAAAGCAAAAATAGAGAATCAAGAGATCAACCAATGTGTTTTTATTTTTTCTTTTTCAAATCTATTCATATACGTACATATTTTCTTTATTTTTTTCTTTAAAAAAAATAATATATATATAGATACATATATTTTTTTTAAAAAAATTACCTTTACGGCGGCAAACGGTGGGGGACAATGCCGGAGCTTGCCCTGAGGGGAGAGACACTTGAGAGAGAAGAGAGAGCTTTTGAAGTTTTTTTTTTAAAAAAACAAATGAAGAATGAGTTTTTTTTTTATTAAAAATTTGACTTCTATAGGCCCCCAAAACGACGTTGTTTTGGGACTGGCCTCAAATGCCCAAAACAACGTCGTTTTGCCCTGCCCCTCCTTATTATTTGCACATTTCAATTCGGTCATCCACCTTATTTTTATTCTAGATTTACCCCAAAATTCTGTTTTAAGTCTAATTTTAGTCCTATTTAGTTATTTTAGCTACATTATTATTAAATTAATTAATTTTACTATCATTATTATTCTTACTATTACTATTATTACTACAACTATTATTATTATTATATTTTCTTTTTATACTTATTTGCTTATTATTACTATTACACTATTATATCATTAATTTTATATTATTACTATTATAATAATAATTATTATTACTATTATTATGTTGTTTTTCTCTGTTTTATTACTATTATTATTATGATTATTACTATTATTTTTATTTTTATTTTTATTACTATTACCATTATTATTATTACTACTATTGTTATTATTTTTACTATTATTATTTTTCCTTATTATTATAATAATTGTTATTACTATTATTTTTAATTTTTTTACTATTATTATTATTATTGTCATTTTTATTTTGTTATATTTTTTATTTTTTATTTATTTACTTATTTCATTTTTTTATTTTATTTATTTGTCTTATTTATTTTCTTATTTCATTTTTTTATTTTATTTATTTGTTTAAACATTTCAATAGTTTTTACTTGTTTATTTATTTATATTTTCATTAGCCTTGTTTTAATTTCATTTTTGTATATTTGTTCATATTATTGTTATTCGTATTATCGCATCTGTTATTATGTTGTTGTATAAGCATCGTAATTTGCTTCTACATTTTACAATAAACTGCGTTATATTTTTATTCAACACACTAAAATATTGTTTCAAATAAGTAATATTTCGTATTTTAAGATTCGAAAAGTCGTTTCCTAACTTACGGAGTTTCGATTTTCTTGATAAATCCGAACATACGAATATTTTAAAATTTTTAAAATAATTTCGGTATTAAGAAAAAAATCGTATTCTAACTCACGGAGTATGATTTCTTTCTAAAAACTGAGAAAATCAAATATCTTTCAAAAATAAATTTTTCGGCGTTTACTCGTATATCGGGAATTTAAGACATGGTGTCCTAACTTAGGGAACATAAATCTTTTTCTTGATTAACGTGAAATATGTCCCTTTTTCTCGAATTTTTTTAAGTAATAATTTAACGATGAATCGTGTTTTTCTTTAAAGTTCTCAATTTTCGACATTAAGACATTAATTAATCAACTAGGTACCAATTTTGGGCGTTACGAGGGTGCTAATCCTTCCTCGTGCGTAACCGACTCCCGAACCCGTCTTTCTGAATTTCGTGGATCAAAATCGTTGTTTAAATAAATCAAACCATTTATTAAAAACAACCACTTTTACGAGGTGACCCGATCACACCTCATCAAAAAGTATTGATGGCGACTCCCATATTTGTTTTCATTTTCAAAATCAAGTCGACCTCGTTTTACAAAAAAATAGTTTCGACATCAATCACCATGGTTGTTTTTAGATTTAGTTTACATCGTCTTCTGATTGTAGATATATTTATTTTTAGATAAAAGTAAAGTTTTATTTCAAATGATTCGAAAAGAATAATGTTGTTGAACGATGTAGATTATTGAATAAAATAATGATGATTTCAAAATTTAGATTATTGAATGAAAATGAATGATGGATTTAAAATTCATTGTGAAATTGTTACTGATTGAGAGAGAATTATACTCTGTTGATGGATTAATTTTTAATGTTATTTTTTTTATAGTTTTTTCACTTTAAAATAATAATTGGTAAAATTGTTTCTAAGTCCTTTATTTTGACCCGGTGCTACATGGCTGCCCATGTTTGGTTCATGTGTCAACTTTTATCAGGAATTAACATCGTTGGGTTGAAGTACCCAAGTGATAGATTAGAAAACAAGTCTATGCACCAAAACGAATAAATTAAAAGTATAAGTACCACATCGATAAATTTATTAAAGTACAAAGGTAAATCTTGGCAGTATCCCATTAAAAAATTAAATACTTATTTAAGTTATAAAATATGTCTATTTTATTTCTTAAAATTAACTACAAAATATAATTAAATTCTTTGATAAATATAATTTTTAAAAGAAATAAAATAAAAATAATTGAATTTTTTTCTACAGTCTATATTGAAAAGTTAAGTATTGAATTTAATTTAGAAAATTTACTTGATATATTTCTTAAAATTAAATGCAAAATATGATTAGATTGTCTGATAAATGTAATTTTTAGAATTTTAAAATAAAATATTTAAAGAATAATATTAAAAGAAATAAAATAAAATAAAAGGAATTAAAAGAAATTCTATATTAAATGATAAATAGCTGATTATTTACTTATCATTTTCTCTACTTTTTTCACTTAACAAGTTCTAAAATTTACTTTTTATTTTGAATTACCAAACATATTTAAAAAATTAAATCACTGGGTTATCAAATAATACTTTACTTATCATTTTTCACATTTCTTCAATAAATTTTTTTATGTGATTTGCTTTTTATTATGGATTATCAAAGATAAACAAGGCCTTAGAGGATAGGTTTTTTTAAGGGTAAAATATGCTCCAAGTCCTTGTATTATTTGTACATTTAGATTTTAAACCTTCAACTTTAATTTCTAAAAAATTAGTCCTTTTACTTTTCACATTTTTAAAATTTTAAAATTCAGGTCAAATTGTTAACTCTATCAAAATTCTTCAATTAAATTTATTGTATAACATTTTAAAGAAAACAATCACTTTGTAGTCATATAACAAAAAAATTATAATGAACATTAATTTAATAAAAAAAATCCTGTATGACTGTAAATATATAAATTAAACACATATATTTATATGAAAGGGAATTGTTTGGTGCACTATCAGTAGAGTAAAAATTTTCATAAGGGTGAAATTAGACCTGTTCATAAGTTAGGTTACTCATTCAGGCCTACCTGAAATTTGAGAAGGTTTGAACAAAAATGTTAAATTCAAAAAATGGGTTTGACCAAAAAATTTAGATTCATTTAAAATATGACTCAGAGTCAGCTTGAACATTCAAGGCTTAAATCCGGCCCGACCCATTTTTAAATTTATTAAAAAAAAGTTCATATCTTTATTTTCTTCCTTTTTTATTTTTATTTTTTCTGGGTTTTTGTTCATTTGTCTAAGCTCTTAATATTTGTTTCTGCTATTGTCAAAGTTGGATTCTTTTGCTTCTTTGCTTTTAATGATTTTGTTTCTTTCATTTTTTTTTTTTGCCATTAGCCTTTGCTTTATAAGCATATTTATGAGTCTTCTAGAAACTTTTTTTTTGCCTTTTTGATCAGATGTTCATATGACTACTTTTAAGTGAAAACTCTTTTCTGCTTTAGTTTTTTAACTTTTCTTATTAATTTCTTGAGAATTTTTTATGATGATGTTTGTTTTCCTTTCTAGGGCAAGGTTTTCTTTACAAGAAAATTCCTAATAATTCTCTATTTTCATTTTTAGTTTTGATTGACAAAGGCTGAACATCCTATTTAGTGTTATATACATATGCGTATGTATATACACATATGGAAAGCTGTTAATCCTAGTTTCTTTCCCCTTTTAGATCATCGTTTGTATATCTAATATTAATATGGAATATCGAGGAAGCAGTGCATTAAGTTTATTTCTATTTGATTCAAGATGATGTTTGTTTTCCTTTAATAGAGTAAGTTTTTTTTTTCCCTAGAAAATTTATTGTATTGTTCTTGTTTCCGTTTCTAGTTGCTATTGGTTTAGGCTGAACATCCACTTTAGTTTTGAATTTTGATAAGTGTTTGTGTGTGAAGAAAGCTATTAATCCTGGTTTATTTTCCCATATAAATCTTAGTTAATCTTAGTTTGTTTATTGAAAACTAATATGACATTTCCAGGAAGCAGAGGGAGGTCCCAAAATTGAGTATTTAGGAATATACAGTAAGTAAATCCGAATCAACATCTGTCTTCCTCTTGATGAGCAATGGATGGCAGTGCTTGCATTTCTGGTTGATCCTCCTTCATGCATTTTCACATTTCTGTAGAACGCTGTTGAATTATAGGAGTATCGGTTTTGACTAGATGAAGAAGTCAAAGAATGTGGAATCTAAACCTACACCGAGTGTCATTGCAAGATTAATGGGTCTCGATGAACTCCGGCCTCAGGAACTTGTCAAGAAGCCGAAGCAGCAAAGAGTGCTTTCCGAGAATTATCGACGTAAAGTTGTTTCTATAGGTGTTTGGGAGAAAAAAAAACAGGTGATGAACACCGTTCCTTTCAGTTCAGCATTGAAGAGCAGGAGTTCATCAGGGAAAGTGGTCCATCTTTAAATGAAAGCTTTGCAGTTGCAGAATTTATGAGATTCGGTATCGAGCTTCAGCCTTCGAAAGAAGTTCATTCTGGACTACCTGGGTTACGGTTTGCGGGTTCTAGAAAGGATTGCTTTGAAAATCATTTTCAGAAACCAAATTATCTGACAACCAAGCATGTCTACGATCAAGAAGGCAGCACTTCTCACCTGCAAGCTGAGAATGTAAGATTGTTAGAGTCAGCATATGCCTTTGGATGTGAAAAAAACGACATATACAGGAAGGTTCGAGGTACAACTCATCAAGAAGATCCTAAATTGCTCCAAAAACTTGATAACCGTCGCGTAAAAGATTCCCGAAGGAAATATGGTCATGATAGTACTTGTATGGTTCCTAGATTTCGTCATGAATCAAACAATGAAAGACGTCCTTCCTTTAGGAAAATTGTTATTCCGAATCCTTTGAAGGTAGAGAAGGCTAAGAATTGTCTTGCTTCTCCTAGTTTTAGTGAAGCTTCGTATTCAAGTAATTGGAAAGACAAAGGGTTTGTTAGTCATGGGAAGGGAACTTTGCTTGCTCAAGTTAAGGAGATGAAGAATGTTTGCAATGGTGTGAAACACACGGGGCATAGGTCTATCCTTTCCTGTGAAACTAAAACGGAAATCTTCAGAAATACGAGGCATAATATGAGTAACATTTCTTTGGAGCCACTGAGGTTGGGATTCAATGGCGTTCACAGTTTTAAGGAAGAGCCAGAATTCATGATGGGTTTTTCCCCTAATAATTCTGAATTGAACAACTGGAACAAGCCCTCATGTTACTACCTAGATGGATCATATATGACTCTGGAAGCAAGGAACCAAATCTCCGAAAGATGGAGGATGACTAAAGATTTTCGGGAGAATGGGCTTACGGGCAGGTGCAGAAGCAGAACTCGTGGTGACATGCTTACATTGCCGGATCATGGTAATTGTGCAAACTTTCAGAGTCCATTGGGCATTAGCAGTAGAGATGGCCACAAAATTGGTGGTGTTGGAGATTTAATAAGGTCCATATCTCCAGCATATTCTACATATGTTGAAAGTTCTAAAATCACGACCGATCGAAAAGCTTTCCATGGTGATTCATATATTACTATGGGGCCAAGGAAGCAGGATGCTAGTGGGAATGACGGTCTGGAACAAAGAAACTCAGTATCCATCTGCAGGAAGTCTAGACCTAATCTATACCTAGAGTCAGAAAACAGTCACTTGCTTCAAGACGTATATGTTATCAATAATATGTTCCATAACAACCTTGAGCAGCAAGATCTTTCTAACGAAAATTCTGTAGTTTCTAAGTCATTTAACCATAATATCATTCACTTCTATTCTGAAAATAAAATTACCACAATTGATCAATGGGATATCAACAAGGATGAAAATATGTCTGCAGAGGATTATCTAGTACACAAGTCATCGATGTGCACTGCTGCATCTCTGAGCATTGCCTCTAATATGGCAGTTACTGTAGAAACGGATGTTGGCGAGTCTACCGGAAACCATAAGCAGCACCAGTTTGAATCAACAGGCTGCACTATGTCAGAGATAGATTATGATTCTTCTTTGTGTATCCATATCACTTCAAGTCAACAGGTTTGATATTCGTTTTCTTTTTGAGTCTCCAATTTTTTTTATTAGATTAATACCACATTGAAGTTATGCTATGGTGCCGGATATGGTTTGATCAATGATAATGAAACTGATTATTGATAAATACTCGAAAAAGTATTTCTTAGTATGGCAGCTTGGACTAAAGACATCTTGTTTTCAAGAATATTAGTTTGTATTAGAAGTCAATAGAACATTTTTTGTTCCATAACAAAAAAATGGATTTTCCGATTAGTTTCATCGTTATTGTACAGGAAGACGTAGCAATGAAATCCAACCACTGTAGCAAAGACCCTGAATTTCTTGTCAACTCAGAGACAACTTATCAGCCCAGTCTGGTTTCTGTTTTGGAAGCACCATTCCAAGAGGAGATTTTATCAAACTCCAAATGCTTTGGAAGTGTAAGGGCTAGCTTACACGGTTAGTGAAATAGAAGGATTCCTTGACCTTTGGATTCTTCACCGCACCTTTTCTTGATTTAGATTCTTTTATGATCTTGTTTTCTAGCAGACGTACAGCGGCAACTCAAATTTCTAAAACCCGAACCGCTCAAAGGATACTCAGAAGGATCTGGAATGGTTGTGTCAAGTGATGATGATAATGATACAGGAATAGTGTCTCTAAAGGATTGTGAAGTAATTGATGATGGTTCAGCTCGGTTGTTCAGAGTTGAAGAGAATAGAGATTTCTCTTATTTGGTGGATGTATTGACCGAAGCAGGTTCCCGTGGTAGAAATCAGGATATATGCTCTGATCAATGGCAGTTTCCCGAAATCCAAATAGGCCCTTCAGTTTTCGATAAATTAGAGAAGAAGTATGGTGAACAGATATCTTGGAATGGGTCAGCAAGGAGGCTACTTTTTGACCGAATAAATTCGGGTTTAATCGAACTTTTCCGACCATGCTTTGGAGAACCAATGTGGGCAAAACCTTTTGCAAGAAGGCTTAGCCATAGGCAGAACTTGAAGGTGATCGAAGAGCAACTGTATAAGCTCTTAGTTTGCCATGAAAAAGAAGCAATAAAGAACTCATCTGAGAAACTATTTAGAAAAGATGATGGATGGTTATTCTTAGGATATGATGTTGAAGTAATCTGTAACGACATGGTGAATTTGTTTATTGATGAATTGGCAGCAGAGATTGTTAGCCTAGAGAGTTTTTGAAAGATTTTTGAAGTTTTTTTTCCATATATTTGAAGGATCTGTGACATGAGTACTTGAAGAAAAGTGGAGTCGGAGCGCAACATAGAACAAGGTTGTTTTGCATTTTTTTTCATTCATATTTGACAGAAACTTGTGAGAAAAATATAGAAAGAGTTGAGTAGGAAAACATACATAACATGGTTCATTCTTTGCATTAGTGTGAAAAGTCAAGTTGTATGGATGTGTGTGTAGTGGGATGATGGCAGATGCCATTACGGTGTATACATGTAAAGGCTAAAAGGTTTTGTACTTTGAAGACAACGAGAAAAAGAAAGGATACGTTTTTTTGTTGCCCGCTATGCAGTTAAAGGTAAATACTTTATATTCTGCTAAATACTAAGATGGGTTCGGATAGAACTTTTAATGGAAAGATAGTTTGAAGAACAGGAAAATCACATAAAATGCTTATGGAACACTGCATACTAAACAAAGATTTTATATTCATTCGATGCATATACATGAATAGGATCACATATGGTTGACCAATTTTAGGTATCACTAATCAACTTTTCTTTGTAACTGGTTTAGTTTATTTCCTTTTCTGCAGACTTTCTGGTTAAAATTTAATTTTGCTTTGACTTTTCAAATTTTTTAAAAATATATTAATATTCGACATCTACTTCAATCTGTATTTTGGATATAAGACATTTCAAATATTTATAATATATAATTAAAAAAATTAAAGTAAAATAGGTTAGAAACATAAAGTCTTTTTATATATAAATGAGAAAGGTGCCATGAACTTTACTTGGAGCTAAACCATCACCCAATATTCCAACCATTCCGTATCTTCCACTTTCTATAAAACTTCAACTACTCCATACATACACATACACATACACATTTACATATATATATATATATACATGTATGTATGTGTATGAAACTCCAGTTCATCAAGACATATATAAATTCCTGAGCTTGTATTGTTTTTCCTTGCCAGAAACATATTAGATGGAAACCTATAAACTCATTTCTGCACTACTTTTCAACTTCACAATTGCCTTCTCCACTTCGGCAAGAATGCTTGATGAGCAACCCTCAAACCCATCCAATCCTGTTTCTAATGTACCACCATTGACCACCCCACCAGGCTCAAACCCTAACCCTACTGTGGTTGGTGGTGCAACCACTGGTCCCAATCCTGTAAACCCTGACCCTGACCACCACACGCTGACCTTCTTCATGCATGACATCCTAGGTGGGTCAAACCCCACTGCACTAGCAATCACCGGCATTGTCAACAACCCTGCAGTCAATGGTCAGCTCCCATTTGCCAAACCAAATGGTGCCAACCTCCCACTCAACAATGGCATTAACCAAAACACTGGGAACACCGGCATTCTAAACAACAATAACCTCCCATTGCTCACTGGTCTCGGTGGCAACACTCAAGCTTTAAACAATGGCAAGAACTTAAACAATGGGGCTTCCAACTTCCCTGTCCTAACTGGGGGCCAACTTCCTTCAGGGTCGGCACTGCAAAAGCTCATGTTCGGAACCATGACGGTCATCGACGACGAACTGACTGTCGGACATGAGATAGGGTCTGGGTTCCTAGGCAAGGCACAAGGGTTCTATGTGGCTAGCTCAATCGATGGGAACAGTCAAACCATGGCATTTACGGCCATGTTCGAGAGTGGACACTACGCTGACACCCTTAGCTTCTTTGGGGTTCATCGGGTCGGTGTATCGGAGTCTCATTTGGCCATCATGGGTGGCACTGGGAAATATGTTAATGCAAAAGGTTTCGCCATTGTTAAGACTATACCAGCAAGCAATCAACAGCAGGAGACTGATGGCTTTGAGACAGTGCTAGAGTTTACTGTTTATATTACCTATTAGATCTGATTTGAGAGTCAAAATTCAAAGATTTCTGATTTTTTTTATAAAAATTGTGAAATTTTATGTGATTTATTTGGAAAATTAGACTGTGTTATGAATCGAACAAAAAAAAAAAATGAAAAATTTAGAATTTGTTGCGTAAATTTTGAGTTGATTTATCCGGTTAAATGAATATGTAACAACCGAATTAACCATTAAAAAATCGGATTGAATTATTAAAAAATTTCATACAAAAATTTATAATGTAAAATTTAATTGGCTTAATCACAAATTTGGTCACTAATATTTACATGCTTTGTCAAAATGACTTTAATTAATTGTATTTTTGAGTCTTTTTTTGCCATTAACCTTTATTTTTTTTAATTGTATTTTTTTAATAGATTTGATGAAAGTACCATTAAAAACTTAATAGGATGATGTGGAATTTTATATGTGGAATATTTTTAATGGAATGTAATCTATATCGAAAATATTGAATGTGTGCATTCATTTTGAAACTTTTTTTTTTAGATAATTACGTTTATTTTCTTTAAATTAAAAGTTATTTTTTTAACTTCATGAATTATTTATTTATTTTATTATTTTCCACACGTAATTATTTTATTGGGTTACCTAAGTAATAGATTATATCTCATTAAAAATATTTCACATATGAAATTCCACATTATCCCGTTAACTTTTTTAATGGTACTTTCATCAAATTGTTGAAAAAAAAAGTAATTTGAAATAAAGAATAAATATTGATGACCACAAAAGGCTAAAAAATACAATTAAAGCCATTTTGACAAAACATGTAAAACCTTAGTAGCTAAATTTATCATTAAGCTAATTTAATTCTCAACTTTTCCTTAAATATTGTAAATAGAGTTAAAAGCTTTTTTTTTTTTTTTAAGGATGGGTCAAGGGATCCTATTTCGGGAGTTGCATCGACAACTGCTTTGGCTAGAGAAGAACTTGGTACGTGGCATGGAGGAGTTGGGAGAAATATTGGTAGATGCAATGTTGTGCAGGTTGAACTTTGGACTATTTATGGTGGACTTCTTATGACGTGGGATGCTAATTGGGTTAATATTATGGTCGAAACAAATTGTTCTCAAACTGTGAAAGCCGTTTTAGATAGGTATTGTAGGCAATTGTATCGAGACCTAACCTTGAAAATTTAAGAGATTTGTAGAAGGCAATGGAAGATGGTCATTAAGAAGATTCCAAGAAAAGTTAATAGAGCTGCATATACGTTGGCTGAGATTATGAAAGCTTTCTCCTATGATTCGATAGTCTTCTAGGAACCCCCATAAATAATCATAAAACATCAACGGCTAGATGATTGATTTTTACATGATGTTACTAGAATAATATTGTAATTATTGCTGGGTTGTTTAAAGATTTTAATCCAACTCCTTTTTAAATATTTATTGTCAAATTTAACTCTTTTTATAATATTGATGACAAAAGTATATATATATAAATATTAAAAAAACTAAATTTTAGAGAAATTATAAAAATCGATTTGTGGAAAAGCTATACTCATTACTCCATTAGACTTTATCCAAACAAGCCCAAGTTTAGAAGCCCATAGTATATTATAGCCCAATAAACTACAATAAAATAAACCAATTTTAACCCAATTCTTTAAAACCCTAGTCTCCTTTTAATATTAGGGTTTCATCATACTTTAAGAAAGACAGAGAGAAGCCGGCATTGCACTCACTTCTGAAGAGCAGCGGAAGAAGCAATGGGTAACTCTTCAAATACCTTTAAAATGTTCATATTTTTCTTACATTTCCTAAAATCAAACATGGGTTTTTCATGTGTTTTAATCTTTGTTTCATGTTATTGTTTGTAAATCGCTTAAAAAAACAGCGAGAATCAAGGTCCATGAGTTGAGACAGAAATCAAAAACTGAGCTTTTGGCTCAGTTGAAAGATCTCAAAGCTGAGCTCGCTCTTCTTCGTGTTGCCAAAGTTACCGGTGGCGCACCTAACAAGCTTTCCAAGATGTAATTTTCTCTCTCTGGATTGTTCTTTTTTAATCTGTTTTATGTGTTAGCTATAGATCTTAAGTTTTGGGTTAATTGGGTATATGAAAATGGAACTTGATTTCCTAGTTTATTTGGAGAAATGGGTATTCATTTGTTTTTAACAAAGGATTTTCTTGTTCGATTGGTACTTTCTTATATTGTTTTTGCTATGTAGTGAAAGTGAATTGCTGGTATCTCTGGAACAAAGTTTCCCTTCTGTATAGTTGTTAAAATGTGTTGTGATCAATAAAACGTTAAAACATTTAAGAAATTGATTTTCATTAAGAAGCTTAATAATTTCGCTTTTATGTATGGAACAATATGTTTGAATTTATATTTATTTTAGCCATATGCCATTTTTTCTCCCTCGAATTATATTATTTGGTGACTATATGATAAGCGAAAAGCAAAGTAGCGATATTGATTCCGATATCATTTGATTGGCAAGTTAAGCTTTTAAAGAGCTAGTTAGGACTAACGTATATGTTGGTTTTGAAACTGTACACTTTGGAGTGCATTGTATATGGGTTTCATTTATGACTTGTTCAATATTTTATTAGACATTGTTGATTTGGCATGTTCCGGTTCCGGATTCATTGGCTTTGGCGTGTTGTTTTGAGTCTTCTGTTTGTATGAATGCAGAAAGGTGGTGAGGTTGTCAATTGCTCAGGTGTTGACAGTGATCTCACAGAAGCAGAAGGCTGCACTGAGGGAGGCATATAAGAAGAAGAAGTTCTTGCCCCTTGATCTCCGTCCAAAGAAGACCAGAGCCATCAGGAGAAGGCTTACCAAGCATCAGGTACAGACATTCTTTTGATTATGCGAATATGCTTTTATTATAGCTTTTGTTGAATTAGTATATTTTACTAAAATCCTAGTGTGAGTGTCGGGTTAAGTTCACATACCCATGTCTGAAGATGTGCTTGTACATTAAGAAAATGAAAAGTCGGAAATCAGAATAACATAAAATCATGCCATTTCAGCTGCCATGCAGCTTCCATCCATCTTGAATGCATAGAACTATCAATGAAACATGTATTCGGGTTTAGTTTGCTTGCTATTTGTATAGCTTGTTTGATTGTATCTGAATATCGATTTGTTTGCTTGCCCTAGGCATCGCTGAAGACAGAACGTGAAAAGAAGAAGGAAATGTACTTCCCCATGAGGAAGTATGCCATTAAGGTGTAGGATAAGATTTTTGAGATTCTATTTTCAAATCCGTTTGTGTTTACTTATTTATGAAAACCCGAGCTGTGATTTTGTTTGGTTTTTATGTTTTTGGACATTTTCCCATATGTCAAATCTAGATTTTAATCTTTTTGATGGAAGTGGTAATTAAATGAGGGACTTTCTGCTTAAGAATGAAATTTAGATGGAGGTTAGAAATGAAATCCATTTATCTTTGTTTTGAAACATCTCACTGGTGTCATGCTGGGATCTTTGCTGGTCAATGCCATATTTAGGAACTTCTCCTCGGCATTCCCTGAGGTCGCTTCAGTCATGATTTTATACCCCTCCTAATTGATCTCAACGATGAAGATGGCAATGTCAATTGTTATTAAGGCGAATCTTGAGTGAGAATTTAAATGGCGATGGAATACTTCTATGGGTTGGAATGTAGTCGAGTCCAAGCTCAAGCGATAATTAACCCAATTTAGTCGTTGGATTATAAAATATTTTTCATTTAAGTGATTTAAAATAAACAGTTTGCAATTTGGGCACCTATGTTACATATAGTTTGTTTATTTTTGTCACTTCTAACTTGACATGTGGACCAATCATTGGATGTCATATGGTCATCTCTTCTAAATTTTAAAATTTTATTTTATGTTTTCAACTTATCCTTAATAATTGCTTAGGAAAAAAATTCTTCTTTCATGGTAAATTTACTTTAAAAAGTAAAGGAAAAATCTTTTTAATTAATTAAATTAATTGCATTTTTTTTGTTTGGATGAAGAAGTAATGAAAAAAATTATGAGTTTTGTTTGGTATGAACGAAAAAATTAAATAATTTAATTAATTTTTTTTTTTTTGTTTTTAACTTAGTATGGAAGATTTAAGATTATATAATTAAAAGAAATTTGTGTTTTGTAGACAATTATTAAAGATAAGTTATTTGAGTTGATTTTAATTTGAAAACATAAAGTAAAATTTAAGATTTTAGAAGAAGATTAAATTAATTAATTTCAATATTATAATAACAAATTGACTGACATTATAAAGGGATAATTTATTTAATAATTTATTTAATTAATTTCAATGTTTTGAAATTTAAAATTTTAATAATGAAAAAAAAAATTAGAACTTCCGAACAGGGTAAGCAAGTACAAGTTGACAATTTTTTAATTTATTATTTTAATTTCTATTATTTTTCAATTCAATCCTTAATTATTTTTTTTACCTCAATCAATATTTTAAAAAAATATTTTTTTGAGTTGTCAAAATGAAAGTGACGTAAAAGTTAGGTGAACAAAATGAAAGTGTAAATGTGATGTGGTGTGTACAATTAACCACTATTAAAAATTTAACACTTAGATGACAAATGAAAGTGCCTAAAAAATTAGGTAACAAAATTGTAAGAATTCACTCAAAATGAAAGCGAGTTAAAAATTAAATAATTAATTGAGTAATTTATCGTTAATTTTAATTAGATCTAAATAATTTTACAGTATTTATTAAAAAATCCTTCTATTTTATTTTTTTCTGACAACTTGTGATGCATTAATGATGCATAGAGTTGATATGCAAATAGTGCAACAAATTTAAACTATTGTTTTTTTGTCATTTTCATCATGTTTTAACTTTTTCATATAGTGTTTTTATCATAATTACTGGAGAATAAATTTTAAATTTATTTACATAAGATATAAAAATAATTAATATTTTACATTATAATGATTTAATATTTATTTATAATTAATTCTTTAAACCCATGCATAGTGAAGTAATAAAATGTAGTATATTTTAGACAATAAAACAAAATATTTCAAATTTGATGATCATGAAACCTAATTTTGGATGCATCATTTGCTCTTCAAAATCTTACTCCATCCAACCAACCAACCAACCATCAAAATTCCTCTAATTTCACCTCTTTATCATACACAATACTAAAACACACCAGCATTTTCCTTATCATGATTTTTTTATCTATTGAGTCTTATATTAACTTAAGTATCGGAGAGCGTATAAGAGTATCAACTTTAATCCTTTATAACTCACATTTTCCTTTTAAATCTAATTACACCGTAAATAGTCAAAAATCAAAAGTGTTAAAAAAAAAAAAAATAATCTCACCATGATTAATTAGCTATACATTTAAAAATGAAAATAAATTTCACAGACAGGACTTGGAGGCAGGAGGCAGTCTAACATTACCCACACAATAGAGATTTGAAAGTTAAAAAATATTTGGAAAAATAGAGCAGAAAATGAGAGCCGCAAATTCTTACTCGACCAAGATTAGTGCATTGTCCAAATGCCATCATCTTTGGCTTATGTTTCAACGCTGTTGTTCCTTTGAAAGTTTCAAACCATTATCATCAAAAGTCAACCACATCTTGAGGCTCTTATCAGCTGATAACCTCTTTATGTTGGGTTTTTATTGTACTTCAATCTTCCATAAATTGTTTTTTTTAATGATTGAATAATTTTCTGAAAAATAAAAAATAAAAATATAAATGGAAGTAAACGAATTATAAAACCAATAGCTTTGGACCAGAAACTCAACTATTAATGTTGTTTCTTACTTCGTTTTTCATTATTCTAACGACAATAATTGGGAATTGAAAGTTAATTATTACAAAATTATTGTTTAAATATTTTTTGGATTAAAGTTGCATAAAAAAAAAAAAAAACCCTAATAAAGAATTCAGGTGTTTTCCTTCTCAATTTTACTTGAGCCATATAAAAATTCAGTCCATTAATTCATTAGTCAACACCAAATCTCCTTTTTCATTTGTTTATCAATAGTATTATGTATAAATTAAATCCGAATTAGATATGTATATTAAACATTTTCATTATTTATAATAATTTTTATAAAAAATTTAAATTTTAAAGAGTTAAATTAATTAAATTATGATGTGTTATCCATGTGATAATCTACATGTATGTTATGTTAGTAAATTTAAAAAATGTTATAACAAAAAATACAAATTTGAAGACTAAAAAAAGCAAAAAATTAAATAGAAAGCTAAAATGTTCATTATACCTTATTTTAATCGTATTTAAACTCTCCTATCATACTCAAAATTATCAAATTTAGTCCGGCTCAAATGAATTGTAATTTATTAATTTAAAAAATTAAATTTATTCAAATTTAATTATAAAAATATTTTATTTTTAATATTAAATGAATAGTAATTCTAGGATGGCCAAAAAATAGGTCCGAGGATAGCCATGTTTCACTATACCTGTTCTTGGATCGGACTACCCGTCTAGGCCTAAAGGTTCGCTCAAAATTTGGAAGGGTTTGAAAAAAATATTAGGCTCGAAAAATAGGTTTGGTCAAAAAAATTAGGCTTGTCTAAAATATAGGTCGGGATTGAACTTGAACATTCAAGGCACAAGCTTGGCCCGACTTGACTTGTTTTAAGTTTATAATACTTTATATTATGTTATTTTTATATATATTATGTAATTTAGAACACATTTAAAAAAATAAACTGATACTAAATATATAATACTACTCTAATGTAAACATTAAAATAATTTTAAGATGACTATAAATAATTTCAATAAATAAAAAATATATAAAATTATTAAAGATTACAATAATATATAATATAAATATTTTTTAAAAAATAAAAAAAATATGGGGGGTTTAAAATAAACTTAAATTAATATTTTATAAATATAAATAAATTTAGATAAAATTTGAAGCACATAATTGGGAGCGAGCCAAACTCATTCACTCTAGACGTGTGTTTAAAAGGATTGGGGACATGCCATACTTTGCATCCAATTAAACCGAACTTCCGTCAATTCCCTTTGAGTTTCATTTTAGCAAATTTTCATTATATTATATTATTTTATTTTAAAATAAAGTAATTTATATTTATATTATTATAATGAATGAATATAATAACTAATCACGCCACTGTTGTTGAAAATATGCAAGATATCTCAAGCATTCAACACGGAATTAAGTAAACGGTAAACATGTACATGCTGCTCCATTCCTCTATTTATTCCTTCTCCTCCCAAATCCAAATTTAGCACCAATCTCTCTCTTATATCTTGGAAGCTTCAACCATGGTGTTTTTTCACACTTCAAACAACACCTTGTCTCCCACTTCCACTTCTTCACTTCCAACCTCCCCTACATCTTCAATGGTGGAACAAACCATTCAAAATGCCGAATCAATCATCAAAAAATGGGACCTAAACTCTTCCTCATTAATCACAATCACCCCTCTCTTTCACCGTAACAGAAAAGAAGCTAAAGAGTACCTCAAATGCGTTATGGATCTTCGTGGAACCATGCATTTTCTAGTTTCTCAAAATTCGGCTCCCCATAAGCTCGTCATTGCTCAAACCCTCATGCAAATCGCCATGAAAAGGCTTGAAAAAGAGTTTTATCAGATACTATCGTCCAACCGTGAGCGGCTCGATCCCGAATCGGTCTCGACGAGTCTGTCATCCGATGGTTCGGCCAGTTTTGATGTCGAAGAAGATGAGGCTGATCAGCTGAAAATAGCTGGCGAGTCTATCAGCGAAGTGGAGAGGGTCTCGGCGTTAGCAATGGCGGATTTGAAAGCCATTGCTGAGTGCATGAGCAGTTCTGGCTATGGCAAAGAGTGCGCCCACATTTACAAATTGTTCAGAAAATCGATAGTGGATCGAGGATTGTATCTTCTTGGCATTGAAAAGTTCAAATCTTCCCGAATCAACAAAATGGATAGGGAATATCTCCATCTTACAATCAAAAACTGGTTGAATGCAGTCAAGATCGCTGTGAAATCACTCTTTAATGGCGAAAAAATTCTCTGTGATCATGTTTTCTCGGCATCTCAAACTATAAGAGACGCTTGTTTCGCTGAAATAACCACGGAAGGAGCCAAGAATCTCTTCAAGTTACCCGAACTCATCGCCAAGAATAAGAACTCACCGCCGGATAGAATCTTCCGGCTACTCGATCTCCACGGAGTGATCTCCGAACTCCGGCCGGATATCGAGTCGATATTCAACGTTGAATTGACTTCAGCCATAAAACTCCAGGCCCTTTCATCACTGCAAAAAGTTGGTGGCTCGGTTAAAACATTGCTCACGAACTTCGGATCATCAATCCGAAAAGACTCATCCAAAACACCGGTTCCCGGCGGAGGAATTCATCCCCTCGCTCAATCCACGATGAGTTACTTATCTTCCCTGTCCGATTATGATCGGATTCTCTCCGATATCATATCGATTCATCCACCGATAGACAACGCACTATTTCCGGAATCTTACTTTAACGATCCTACCGTCATCGAAGCTCCGAAGCAAGCCGCTTCTGTCCATCTTGCATGGTTAATATTGATCCTTTTATGCAAGATTGACAGTAAAGCACAACTATACGAAGATTTGTCACTTTCATATCTTTTCTTAGCAAACAATCTTCAGTTCATCATCAATCAAGTTCAGACAAGTACCCTCAAACATCTCTTAGGTCATCAATGGTTGTCCCGACATACTCAGAAGATCAAACAATATGCTTTGAGCTACGAATCAGTTGCTTGGAATCGGGTTTTCGAATCTTTTCCCGAAAGAACAACATCAGAGTTGTCGTACGAAGCAGTAACTGACTGTTTCAAAAGATTCAATGCTGCTTTCGAACAAGTTTATGTGAAACAGATTTCGTGGATCGTACCCGATGGGAAGTTAAGAGATGAATTGAAGGTTTCGATCGCCGGAAAACTTGTGCCGGTTTATAGAGAATTCTACGAAACGTTTTCGACGAAATTGAATGCGGATTTCGTGAGGATTTCGCCTGATGATTTGGGGAATTACTTGTCGGATTTGTTCCATGGAACCCGGATTTCATCGAGCTCTTTGTTATCATCTTCGTCTCATTCAAAGGGTTGTCTTCTTCGATGAATGCTACAATTCAAGAACTGTGAATTCAATGTCTGGTTTACAAAATCTATGCAATTCGTTTCCTTCTTGATGTTTGCTTTTAATTTATTGTTTTAGAGATTCAGATTGGTAAGTTTGAAATGTTTAGTTGTATGATAATCAAAGGATGATGAAGTCTGAACAGAATTACAGGAGAACTTTGGATGAATTTGAAATTTTTTTTTTTACCATAAATTCCTTGGTTGTGTTTGGTATAATACAAGTATCCAAACTCAAATTTTACCATTAATATATAATCTAGAAAAAAGTTATCACTGTTGAAATTTAACCATTAAAACTTAAAACTTGGACACCGAAGGCCTGAAACTTAGAATGGAAAGAAAAAGAGCAGATAAACCAAAATAGATATACAATAGTTTTAGCCTTGCACAGGTGTGTAAGTGTAGGTTTTATAATCTAACGTACTAAACCAAAATCAGATAAGAAGATTCAAATCATATCCTCCTTCCCCTCCACAAATTTCAATGATGAAAAAGACACTGATAAGTGACGAAGGGTTACACTTACAATTGAGGGTAATGTTGATCAACTCTTATTTATTTATTTATTTATAACTTTCTTTGTAAAAATACAAAAATAAAAAGCATGTTTAAAGTAGACGTCTCAAAATAATGATAGGATTAAAGGTGAATTAAAGTGGGCATCTGGTATCGACACAATGGACAAAGATGACTATTTTTCAACCATTTAATGATGCAACCATCATGGTAACCATGACCGCAAGGCATCGAAGCAACCTCCTTGCCTTTCACAAACTCCTCCAAGCAAATGGCGCATTCATCCTCCCTCTTCGTCATTGGATCCCATTTAACCCTTTTCAAACCTTCAATCGATGACCTATTTGCTGGCGTGAAGTTGATCTCAGTGTTCATCAATGATTCGTCAATCCACTCATCATCATAATTAATATCATCCTCCTCGATGATGTTCACATCAACAATTATTTCCACAACCACCTTCATATTTATTACTTTAAGCCCAAGGTTCACTGGGTTGCTATTTGCATCCCTTGCAAAACGTAAAGTAGGAGGAAAGACGGCGGACTCGATGAATTCTGGAGAAGCTCTTGAATTAAGAGCCATGCAAAGAATGATGTCTCGATGATGTTGGTCGGATAAAAACATGTCTCGACCAAAAACCATGGTTTGATTAAAGATATCTATGGTGGTTTCGGCATTAAGAGATGAAATATAACGAAACTCTGTATTGATTTTGAAAACATCATCACTGAATTCTTCTAAGTTAGGCTCGTTTTCTTGCCTAATGTTCACGTTGTAACAGAAAGCCATGGCAGTGTTTTATATTTTTTTTTCTGTGTTATGATATGATTTTATAAGCAAAGAAATAATACATTTATAGATATGTGTGTTTTAGTTCTAGTCTTATTAGGAATTTAATACGGAGGTGGAGTTGGAATTCAACAATGTTTTTTTTTTTATAATTTTTAAAAAATATTATAAATATTTAAGTGATAAATAATAAATTAGATACCCTATCATTATCTACAAATTCAAATATTTAAATAATATCTAAATTTATTATCATAAAAGTAACAGAATATTGAAGGTTCATTACCATCGTAATTTACATTAAACATGGTTTGCATATGTTAAACTGAAAAACTATATAATATTTTCTCTTGTACATAAATTTACAGTGATACCGCATTTTGAACTGAAAAAGAACTTCCTGTATGAAATCAATCGAAAAGAAGATGATAGCTTTAAGACTGAGCCAAATCTTTCCGTCATTCGTGGCGTTTCTTCTCTTTCTTGAAAGCATTGAAGAGGTCGATGCCGAGAAAAACATTAAGCAAATTCATTCCTGCCATTCCGAGCATGGCAAGTGGCCATTCCATACCCTTTTCGAACTTGGAAGCATCTTTGATTAGCTTTCCGCTTATCAGAATGTGTGATACGAGTCTAGTGAAAACAAACATGATCCAATTAAGAATCCATTCAACCTTCACGACTCGGCTCTCGGCTCTCGGCTCTCGGCTCTCGGCATCACCAACACCGGCCATCCGCCTCAATTTCCTCACATGTAGAAAGACGAAATGCAGCTGCAACATCGGAACAAAAGGTTAACCTTTTAGCATTCCACAACAACGTCAACAACCTTGCTACCATTGCCATTAATAAAACCTAAAACTTCTCCCAATCTAAACATGATTTTCAGAAAAAACCAATTTGGTCGCTTACAGTGCTTTTCATATATCATAAACATCAATGTAACAATGAAGCACACCTGAACCCAATTCTTTAAGAAGTGAGGGTGAAAGTTTTCACACGGTCACTGATAGAGATAATAATGTGTGGATAATAAAATTAAAATATATAATAAGATTAAAAAATATGTGTGAAAATCATGTATTTAGAATGTATTGATGCGTTTATAAATAACATACAATAAATAATAAAATATAAGTTTTGAAACTAATAATTATAACAACACATATGTATAATATGTACAAACTTAAAATAAAAATAAATTAAATTGTGAGTAAAAGAAAGTTTAAATAGATAAATACATCATATTAAGAATATAATACACTTCAATTGTTTATTGTAGCGTGTCTTTTTTTCTTGAATTGGTAAATTAACTCAATTGATGACATTAGCAATAAGATTATAACTTACTCATGATGTAGGTAAAAATAATTATATGATATATTTTTTAAGAATTCACATAAAAAAACTAAATGTTACTTTAGTTGGGATGGTAAAGTTAGGAGAGTATATGTTTGGTGTTTAGGGTTTAAATCTCATTGTAAATATGGAATTTTTTTTTAAAGATTTTATATAAAAAGAAAAAAAATACCCTTAAATTAATATTTTCTACTTTGTTAGAATAAAGACATTTTGGTAATTTAACAATTGAACTAAGATCCAGTTATGAGTGACACCAATTTGGTCATGATCATTATATATAATTAGAAATCTATCACATGCGTATGCGTGTGAAAATTACAAATTGGTGATAGAAAATATTTTATGTTAAAAATTAATTTTTTAAAAGTTTACTCAAGAACTATTAATGGTGTAGTGGTAAATAATTTGTTTAGAAATTCATTAAACATGATTTAAATTGTAAATATGTTATTTTTAATTTTTTGATTTTAAAATTACATAAAAGTATGAAAAAACAAAAATGCCACAAGAATGATAAGAATAATCATTTAAAAAAAGATATATTAATCCTTTTCTATTCGAGTTGGTTTCCAATTAATTAGGGTTAAAAAAAAAATGAAAAAATAAAAAATGTCACATAAAAATAATCATTTAAAAAAATATATATTACACAAAAATGCCAACAATTTGCCAACCTCATTTTATGTCTAAGTTGACATAATTTTTTTATTAAGTATACCATGGTCACTTCATCTTAAGGGATAATCAGGAATGAATAATAAAATTTGATTGTAAATATTAGAATATTGACTTGTTATTGTGTTTTGAAATAAAAATCATGGGGCCTTTTCATCTTCACCCAATTAAAGAGCCTAAGGCACAGTTTGTTTTCCAGCCCAATGGATTATTAAAGCCAGTAGATTCAAGTCCACAAGTTCAATGTTCTTAATTAAGTTCAATTTTCATTAAGGTAAACTATATTCAAAGTAATTAAATTATTAATAAGTTTACGTTTTAAGTATTTAATTTTTAAAATTTATAAAATTATCATTAATTATTTGAAATTTTTTATTTAAGTAACTGGATGGTTATGTTTGTTTTCTTAAAAGTTCAACTAACAAGCTTCAAGTAATAATTTGATAATTGATACAGTGGATCAATACCCATCAACGAGTATAAGAACATATCTTAGATTCAAGTAATCTGATGGTTAATGTTAGAGATCAGGGAAGAAATTTATTTAGATTTTAGCTCGAGATTCTTGATGTTAAAAATTATTTCTTGAAAAAATTAAACTATAGAAGAGAAGAGAAGGAAATGGAGAGCTTTCAATTAATGCAAACAGTGCGAATGGAGAATGTTATATAGCAGTGATTTTAACAATTTAATGACTTAACTAAAAACTTTTGAATAGTTCAACAACTCTTTTGTAACTTTTTGAAATTAAGTGATCAAAATGTAAACTTACTAATAATTTAATGACCTTAGGTGTAATTTACCTTTTTATTAAATCATTTGGGACCAAGTCTAAGGCTTTTAATATAATTAAAGGGTTACATCCATATTGTTACATTAATGAAATAATTGTACAAACAACATCGTTAATATATCTTCAAAGTGAGATACATTCTTGCAAAAATCAGGCTTAGCAGCCTTTTTTTTTTTTTTTTTTTTTCTTTCTAATAAACATTCATGGAAATCGCAGCCTTAGTGGTTAACCAACATCAAACTAGCCTTTTCATTTGCTTTTCTTTGGGTTTAAAGTTTAATCTAATAAAAAGTTTAGGGTTTAGTTTACATAGATTGATAAAATTAAACACTGTTAAAGTAAAGAAAAGCAGCCACCTGAAAAGCTGTTAGTCTACACATGGAAGATCTTCACTTATATATATTTATTGTACACTGTGTTTCCTTTTTCTCAACTTGGTTAGGGTTAAAGAGGAAGACAGGTAGACTAATGGAATCAATGTCATGATTACTTCTGCCATCATATGATTAGCAAATTGAAATTATATTTATGTTTTTGCTTTAGTTTATGATTTTACTGGAAAAGCATGGCGGCTTCCACATCATTGATGGAACTCAATATTTATTTACCACCTTTACATTTGAGCAAATGGAAAAGATCATGGTATCTTCAATGCTCTCAATTTGCTATTTTATATGCTGCTTGTGATCATAGGTTGGCGGCAATAAGATCAGGTGGTGCACATGGTGTTCTAGCATCATGCCCGTCGGCAAAGGAGAAGCAAAAATGATTGGTAAGGGGATTGGAATATTTATATAAAGGGTGATTGGTAAATAGAGTTTTGGACTTTTTAATTGATTTGAGCACAAATGGAAAATTGGGTAGTTAAATTCTCGAATTGTATTGTTTGAGTTAAAACCTCCAAATAAAAAGCGTAGGGATGGATAACTTTTTTTACAGCTGATTGAGGATAAGATATGTGGAATAACCATGTTTCCTAAAAAATTACCCCTTTTGTCACATGTATATATTTCTTGAATATTTATGTACACTTAATTTATTTTCAATTTATTTGTGTAAAATGATTTCTTATGCAACTTTATATTGATTGAAATATGTTACTTGACAAATTTATTCAAAGTGTGACATAATTATCTCTAATTTACATGCTAAGAACATGACATAAATATCATTAAGAATATAGTTTACAATTATATTGATACACTATTAATATTTATCAATTTCCACAAGGTTAATATTTGCAAATAAGGAACTTAAGAAATTTGTTTATTTAAATTTTTAAAAATATTCACTAATTAATTTCCATAATAGATGTTTTAATTTTTTGGTAATAATATTTTATTTCAATAATTTCACCCAATAAAGATTATAGTATTATAAACAAATAAATACTTAACAATAAAATGTGTCAGGCCCTTATTTGTCATTTTACACATATAAGCTTTTACCTATCAGTTAAGTTTTGCCAAACATTTTTTTTTATAATGAAAGCAGGCAACCAACTACCTTTAGATCAAATAAATCTTCCATGTGATGCACCAAGTTTATCTTCTAATAATGATTTCCTAACAAGAAAGCTAGGAAACTCAAAAAAAGTAAGTTCAACGTCATTAATCGAGCCTGATTTAGCAAACCAATCTGCTACCAATACCATATTACCCTCCCTTGGAACAAATTGGAACTTAACTTCTTGAAACTTTCTTCTTACCTCATTAATCCTTCGTATGATTGTCATTGAAGGAATATTCACAGAATTTCCCAATATCATCTCAATTGCATCCAAATAATCACTTTTAACAATAACCTTATTATAGTTCCTTAATTGAGCCACTTCAAGTCCAATTAAAATGGCCCATAACTCAGACTTAAGAGCAGAGTCCCTTCCGATGTATGTTTTACCAAATATTTTTAAATAAACAGAATCAGTTGATTAAATCAGTTAATAGAAACAATTGGTCAAACCAGTCACTACAATCAACTATTAACTAATTACCAAACAGGCCATAATATATATGTTTAAAGTAGGTCCAACTCACATTGACTGGGTTTACTTTCAACAAGATATTTTTAAATTTGAAACCGAAATTTAGAAAAAGTAAAATAAGTTAAAAGCTCAATTTGTATTAGATATTATAATTATTTAAATTTAATTTATTTTTTAGCTAATGAATATTTAAATATTATTTATACTCAGATATTGCAATTATTAAACTTTATTTTCACCAAATTAATATTTAGATACAACTTTATATTAATATACTAAATTAAACTAAAAATGTTATTAAATTTATCATTAAAAAATTATAAATTCTATAAAAGATATCAAATTAGAACAAAATTTGAAAATTTTGAGGGGGCTAAACACAAATTTATCCTTTAGACACTACATTATAATATTAAAATAAAAAATTAAAATTTAAAAAACCTTAAAAGACAATTTTATAAATTTTATGGGATCCGACTTCTACCACCTCTAAATTTGAATTTGCCTTTGCTTGACTGGCTTTGATGGAGCTCGGACACCAAGATTAGCTGGTGCCGACGGTGCTGATGCATTAAGCGTAGCTGATGCCGATGGTGCTCCGGCACCATTGCCAGATATTTACCAATTTCAATAGTTTGAACCATATCTGCTTTAACATTTTACTGTATAGGTGATTAAGGCCTTCAACTTACATAGTATAACTTTATTTTTTTTATCACCTTTAAATATTATTGCCATCAATTGCAATGAATATGGTTGACAAAAACAATTAAAACCCTAACACTGTGTTCGCTAAGAGTGATATTTTTTTTTGTATTATATTTTAGTATATAAATTAGTTATAAGTTAATTTCAATTAGTAATTATTAGTGATTATATAACTTGTTTTTGGGAAAAGAATATGTTTATTTGCTTATTTTGAAGAGATATTATTTTCTCGTCTTTTAATTTTAAGTTTAAATTTATACTGATTATTCTTTATTTTATATTTAACTATTGTAACATAATCGTTTGAGTCTTAACTCGATTAACATGAGCATTGTTACCAATGCAGGAGGATATGGGTTCGAGTGCATTGAAATAATGAAATTATACAAAATAAAAAATAAAGAAAACTATTGTAATACATATATTTTAAATAAATTTTTTTAATATTATTAAACTACTAACCAATGGTAGTATAAATGAACTAAAATTGTTGTTACCATTTTCGCTCCAACCGAAACTCTTGATGTCAAATCTGACTGTTTGATCTTTCTATAGGAGATTACCTTTTAATTGAATCCTGGATTAAAATCTCAACATCCAAAAGGTTTTCTTTTTAAGGAATTCAATTCATCACTTTCTTTCATTTCAGCCCTGCAACGGTCCCTTAGCCTCTCTTGTTCAGTGTCCTACCGGTAAGTGAGGAACACATCAAAAAAATTCCAACCTGACACAGATGTTGAATGATGTCATTGGTCGTGTTTCGTTGTACATCACCGTACTATCGTGCTGGAATCACGTCATATCCATATTGCATGTCCAACTTCACTAACAGTCTTTCTCGACCTTATCAACTGCTGAGATTGCTTGCAATGCGCAATGGCTCCTTGAATTGGACTCTCAATCTCAACATTCACGCTGCTGCTTCGTTTAAGAAGCTGCAAATACTGAACACCATTTGAGTTTGGAGATGGAGAAGAACCAGATGATGATGATGAAGAAGAAGGAGATTTGTTCGTCGAATGTTGTTGTTTGATAGCCAAAGACAAAGATCTCCTATGACGAATTTGTCCGAATGGAGCTTTCTTTGTTGATTTCATCATCATGGATCGATCCAACCTTTCTTTCGCTCTCAGGATGGATCCTTCATCAGCAACTTTTGCTGCTGAACATGATTCACTGGAGCATCCTGATTTACTAAACAAAGATTTCAGATAACCCCTATATGCCTTCAGTTTCGAACCGATGACCGACGACGAGGACTTTTTCCGGTGGTTTTTATCGTTGCAATGGCCACTCAAAGCTTCAGTTGAGTACTCAAACAGACACTCCTCAGGATTCAACTCTTGACTAATCCGACACGACTGAGAAGGCGAAACATTGCAGGATTCAAATGGAGTGCTCGTTAAAGGAGTCCCATAGAAGTCTTCATAAACGGAAGTCGAGTTTTGCAGGAGTTTTTGGACCATTTGTAAACGAGGAGGAAGGTGAAGTGGAAGAAGCTTGCCTTTGTAAAAGAGTTCGTCAGCTGGTGAAGTAGTGGGCTGGATTTCCATGGAAGAAGACATTTGGAACTCAAACTCTATGGGGATGGGGAACTGCGGAGGTGGTGAGCTTATGGAGGAGGAGTTGCAGAAGAAGGTGGAGTATGAACTGACTTCCATCTCAATGTATTCATCATCTTCAAGATCATTTGATAAGTGGCTGACTGCCATTTTTTTGTTCTTTTTGTGTGTGTGGTTTTTGGATGTAAATGTTTGTTTAGGGGGGAGTTGAGTGTTGTGAGGAAGGGAGTGGAGGACACTCTTTAAATAGTTGATGCGGCCGGTGATCGGGTTATCCATCCCCTTTGTATGACATTAATTAATTATAAAGTAATTATAGTATATTTACTCATAAAATTGTATAAAATATTAATATATTTACTCATAATATAGACAAAGGCCTCGTCCCCTTTAAATACTCCCAAAATTTTAACGTATGCAAACATATATCATGTTGTGATAAAAAAATGGTAAAAATATGATTGTTCTAAAAGTGAGTAAAATTTAAAAAAGAATTTGAATTTCAAGTTAATCGAATCGAGTTATTTGAGTCAACTCAAATAAGTAATTCGAGTTTCGTGTTCGAGTCGAGTTGAATTTTATAATTTAAATGACTCGAATAATTCAAATAGTATATTAGTGTAAATATCCTTTTGGTCCTTATTAATTTTGAAAATGAGCAAATTGATATCTCTCTCAACAAAAATTACAAAAAAATTCAAAATAAATTTTAATATTCAAAATATTTATAAAAAAATTCTAAAATTTATATTTTTAAAAAAATTATAATTTATTAAAAAATTCTAAAGAATATATAAAAACAATTAAAATTTTACAATTTTCTAAAATAATAATTTTGAGACCTAAATAAGTTAATTAATGATTCAAGTTTATTGTATTTTTTATATTATTTTGCTTTGAAAAAGTTTTCATATATATATATGATTTCAAATTTATGTGCTTTATCATGGAATTAGTTATACTGTAACTATATTTTAATTTGACATATTTAATTTTTAATTTAACTCGAATAATTTCACTAATTTTGACTTGACTTAATTGAAAATAATTTTAAATTGAGTTAGGATGATAAAATAGGACTTGTCAACTCGATTAACTTGAAAATTTTTTACTTGATTAAATCGAACGCTCACCCCTAATTGATGCCCTTAAACCCTAAAATTTAATGTCAATTTACCATAGAAGTTGAAAAGTGCTTTTGAAACGTCTCATGAAAAATTACTTTTGAAAAATTTAATAATGTTTACTATTGTTGTCAAAAAGTGATTTTGAAAAGATAAAATGTTCATTTTATGATTTTGTAAAGTAGAAGATTTAATGGAGAGATGAAAAGATAATTTTATTAAAATGCTCTTCTCCAAATGCCAAATGTTAAAAATTTTGGCTTTTTGGCATGTGTTAAAATCTTAGTTTAAAATCAATGTTTGAGTTGAAAAGATGTTTGTTTATCCAATTTTTTTGTTTGAAATTATGGTTTGAGTTGAAAAGTGCTTTTCAACTTTAATGGTAAAGAAAACCTTAGTGACATTATAAAAGGAGGTTATCTTTAAACTATTCAACTCCAGTTCAAAAGTTTAGAATTCAAAAGCCCAAAAGAGAATTTTTCAAATGTAGCGACGTAAAAATTTTAGCTTGGTCGCTAATTGTGGCGATTTAGTGGAACTTTTGAAGACTGAAGTTTGATTTTGAAATAAAGAGGAAGTCGCCACCGGTCCTTTTTCTAGGTGTGATCGGACACCTAATGAAAAGTAGGCTAAAGTTAGGTCTACGTGAAAATCAGAGTAAAATAGGGTTCGGGAGTCGGTTACGCGCGAGGAAGGTATTAGCACCCTCGCAACGCCCAAAATTGGTATCTTGTAAAACACGTGTTGTCTTGATTTTCAAAAATACAAGTTCAATGTAACATTTAGTCGTGATCCGGTTGAAACACGAGAATTTTTTAATTTTTTGATTTTTGAGAAGGATATACCGTTTTAGCACAAGTCGATTGATATTCACCCAACATAGCGATGAAATCGATGACTTAATGTTAAATCGGTATATTGCCTCGCTTATTGAAATAAGTAAAAACATGAATAAAAATCTTTAAAATAGTGAACAACCAAATGATGTAAAATGGGCGAGGAACAAAATAATAAGAGTTAGAAATACATCGAAGCACATGATAAATACGACAATAATATTAAAATAATAACAACGTATGCGATATTAAACATGATAACAATAATATTAAACAAGAAATAGAGACGAACATATATAAACATATAATAATAAGTAAAGTGATGGAAACATAATATCAAGAATACTAATAATGCTAGATATATATATATATATATATATATATATATATATATAAAGTATATGTAATGATAGGAGTGAAAAGTGTATGCATAGTAATACTAAAATACATACATAAGGTATACATAAATGATATATAAAATGAACATATACAAGATACCTTATAAATACTAATAACAAAAATATATATGTTAATAATACTAAATAAATATACACATGTATTTTAAAATGAATACATAATAATATTAGAAATAAAAAAAGTATAATAATAAATATAAGGATATATGGAAACAATACTATATATAAGAAGTACATATATATACACGTATAATAAGATATACTAATATTAATAATAAATATAATAGGGATAAAAATAGATATAATAATAACATGTACATAATATGGTATAATAAAAATATATAAACATAGTCATTAAAAATATATATACATGAGATAAAATAATAGTAGTATTCAAAATATATACATGATCTATATAAAAGTACAGATTATTAAAAAGATATATATATACATATACATAGGTAATAAAATATACTGTACTATATAATAAAAATAATAATAGTATAATATTGTAATACTGAAAAAACAAATACATTAAAAATATTGAAATAAAGTAATAAAAAATGAGACTATGTATAAACATATATATATACATGTATAATAAAAAGTATACACTATTATATAATAATAATAATAATAATATTAAAATACAAAAAGCACGTATAAAAATATTAAATAAAGTAGTAAAAAAATAAAGCTATATAAACATATATATGTACATATACGTACAAAAAAAAACATAAACTAATGTATATATAATAAATATAATAAATACATAGATTATAATTAATAATAGTAAATAACAGGAAACAATAACAAATAATTTGAAAAATAAAACAATAAACTAACACAAAAAGGACTAAATCGAACAGAAAACAGAATTTTGGGGCGAATTCGAAAAGAAAGTAGAGAGGAAGGGACTTAATAGAACACGCGCGAAACAAAGAGGGGCCAAAAGGGCAATTTTCCCAAGCCTCTAAAACGCTGCGTTTGGCCAAGGACTAAATTGAAAAGCGTGACAAAGTCCAGGGCCGAATTAAAAAACATGAAAGATTAAATTGCAAAACCTTTAAAAAGCGGAGGGGTTAAACGCGCAAATAACCCCTCCCTTAAAAAACACGCGGACCCTAGCTGGAGCGGGTCGGGTCGATCCGATCTGGGGCCAAAACGACGTCGTTTTTGTTTGGAAAGGGGGGGACCAAAGCGGTGCATTTTGGTCCCTATAAAAGCCAAAATTTTTTGAAAAAAATTTGATTTTTGTAACAGAAGAAGAAAAAAAAAAGGAGAGAAAAAAAGGGGGGAAAGGAGAGAGAAGGGAGAAGGGGGGATTCCGGCCAAGGGGGACACCGGTCCGTCACTGACCTTCGCGCGCGTGCGGCACACATCACATGCATGGTGGCCAGAAGTTCAAAGGTAACCCTTTTTTTATTCTTTTTGTATTTTTTATTTTAAATAATATATATGTGTATGTACATAAAAAGAGAGAAAATAAATAAAATAAATAGAAAACGAAAAGAAAAAAAGAAATTTCGAAAGAAGAAAAAAAAGAAAAAAATGATCTAAATCATCTTTTGTTGTTTCTGTTGATCTTATTCTTGCTTTTTGTTCCCTTCTATTTTTTGTGTTACTCTCTGCTTTTGTTTGTGTTTTGACTGATTTTTTTTAATCTATCGTTTTTATTATTTTTTCTAAATTGCCGAATCCCTTTTTACAACATTTTTTTGGCTTTTTATAGCCCTTTACAAATCTGTTTTCTATTACTTTCTATCTCTTCATTGCTGCTTGCAGGGGATGGGTGGTGCTGCAGAGCTGGTAGCAGACGTGACCGGTGGCAGAAGCAAGTGGGGGGTAGGTTCGGCGTCCATTAGGTTTAGGGTTTCTGTTTGGGTTAGTTTAGGTAATGGGCTTAGGGTATTGTGGGTTAGTAGTTGGGCTAAGTTCCATTTGTAAATGGGTTTAGGGGTATTGGGTTTTGTAATGTAAATGGGCCCAAAATTGGCCTATAACATCAAAGATCAAATGTTTCTTTAGCATCCACGAAGTCTTTGAAGGAATTGAAGAAGTTGAAAAACTTCTAAAATATTCTCAAAAGTTACACTTGATCTTGTTCAACCAAAAGAAAAGAGGAAAATCATGTTGTCAATAGCACTCTTGAGACACTTGAAGTGGCATCAACTATCCAAGAACAAGTGTAGGAGACCCTTGGATATAAAATCTCTCCAATATGGTTCCATCAACACAAAGGAGATCAAATCCATTTTTTAAGACCAACTCTCAATGATCCTTCAAGTGATTCTCATCAATCCAAGATTAAATCTAGAAGATCCTTTGATTAATTCTCAAGAAATTTCAAGAAAACAACTCTACAAACTCGTTTTCAAGATCAAATCATGATGATCTTTGAAGCAGACCATATCTATCCAAAATCGATTCTAAATGACTCAGATTAAAACTTCATGAAAGAAAAGAATCAAAATATTTTCTTTGTATTCAAGAAACTAAAGAGGTTGTAACTTTTATATTTGAAAATAAAAAAAATATTTAATTTGTCTCTAATATTTCAAGTCATATTTTCAACATGAAATTTCTAGTACATTTGGTGGACAATTTTAACCTTTCACCTATTTTCTTACAAGTTAAAGCTCATCAAAATTGTAATAACTCGCAAGAAGAATATTGCCATTTATCCAAATCTTATATATTCTCCAACACAAAATGTAACATCTCAGAATCTGGGTTAGAAGTTTTGAGGTTTGTGGTTAGGGTCAGTGAGTGAGTTGAATGTTTGGGTTCAATTTCGCGTTTTAAGGTCAGAATGAGCCTACTGGTTCAGTGGTTGTGAGCGTGTTAGCTTATCTTTAGGTCTTGTGTTCGTATCCCTGTGAGTTTTTTTATATTTATATTTATATTTATTTTATTTTATTTTATTTTAAAAGGGGAAATTATTTTTAAAATAAAAAATAAATTTCACGTTCTTCTTCATTTTTCTTTTTTCTTCCCCATCGTTCCTCTTTTTTCTGTTTTTTCCAAATTTCAATTTCATTTGTTTCTTGCTTCTTCTGTTTTATGCACTTGTTATCTATTGTTCTATCAAAGGTGATTGCTCTTGTGTGTTTCATGTAATCGGATGTCAGTCAGAATAGTCTTGTGGAGGCGAAGCGGTTAATCCTTGTTGTTTGCAATTTCGGTTTAAGGTGTGTCTCCAAAACTATTGATTTTAAGTGTTGAGTTATTGATGGATTGCATGATATTTTACATATTTTGGTATATTTCTAGGTTACCAAAGGATGGGGATAGTTTCGGTATCAAAAACACGAATTTTAGTCTGTTTCGGTGTGGTTTCGTAACCACACGGGTGGCCGCACAGGCGTGTGCTGCACACGGGCTGTCCACATAGCCATGTGCAATTGGAAAATTAGGGTTTTTGATGGTTTTTGGTTCCATACGGCCTGGCCACACGGGTGTGTGAGATCTCCACACAGTCGTGTCTCCTCTACTCTTTATTTTTGGCACTTTTGGATTGTGAGTTACACGAGCTAATCACATGGCCATGTAACTTGGTCACACGGGCATGTGTCTTGATAATACTCTAAAATGACGTGTTTTTATATATTAATCATGTGTTTATTTTGAGCTTGAGCCTACTAATTTGAGCTATTTATGTCTTTTTATCTTTTAGGGACTAAATTGGAGGCGAAAAGTAAATTTAAGGGAAAAAGCGTCAATTTGGAGATTAAATGGGCCAATATGCAACGTGGGACAAATATGGTGCCAAAAGTGCTAACATGGAAGGCACAAGGACTTAAAAGCAAATAGAAGAGATTTTATTTTGGAAGAGTCTATTTTATTTTATTCTATTAGGATAATTAATATTAAGATAATTATTAGGATTATTCAAATTTAGGATTTTATTTTAATTATCTTTATCTTTAATTAAATGTATTTATCTTTTTAGAATTTAAGTTCAATTAGACTATCTCCTAGCACTATAAATAGGGGTGAAGTGACTCTATTTGGAGCATCTTTTACAGTAAACTCTCCCCCCAAAAGTCTTTTGTTCTTTCCATATTTTTTTCTTTCAATAAAATTTCTTTTCCATAATTTTATTTACTTTCCCACTATTATCATGAGCCACTAAAACCCTTCTAGCCAAAAGTTGTCAATATTTCCCCAAAAGGGTTCTTGAGGCCTAGAATCCGTGATTTAGCCTTCTCGCCAAGTATTCATCGTTTCTTACTTTTTATGGGTTGACGCTTCCGTCCATGGCCCTTAAGAAGTAAGCTTTTCAGCATATGCAAAGCGGCGCTTTGTATGTTTTGGAAGGACTGCATAGTCGGTTCGTTAACTTACCTGCGTCGAGGTTGGCGAGCCAAAGAGACAAAATGGCGTGGGATTCGCCATTGAGAAGCGTTGATCTAGCATAGATTACTGGCTAGAGTTAGGTTCCCTAAAAATCGTAAATCTAATCTTTGGAGCTGGTGGTCGTAGGCATCCTCTTCCACTATAACTGGCTTACTTGAGTAGAGAAGGATCATCCAAAAGCCAAGGATTGAGCCCAAGGCGGAATGAGACAACCGGAGGCTGGAACTTTCCCATAAGAATTTCTTTTCTCTTAAAACTCTCTTTATTATTTTTATTATTTTTGTAATCATAATTTCAGTAAACTTTAAATTCTGTTTTTATTTTATTTTCGCTTCCAAAATCAATTCTTAAATTCTGTTTTTTTTTTTATTTTTTTCCAAGAACGTAGGTTTTCTTGGGCACGATTCTGCCCAGGATTTCGAGAGACAAGTATTCGTATAATCCGGTCCCTGAGGATTCGACCCTACTTCCTCTTTACTATTTCTTTTTCATTATTTTACAGGGAATAGGATATTTTTGGTGCTCTCAATGACGCATCAAATTTTGTCGCCGTTGCCGGGGATCGGCAACATACTAATCTTGTTTTTCTTTGTTTTCTATGACCAGATCTGCTCCAGGCACTCTTGCATTCGACTCAAAAATCGAAAAAACTGCGAAAGCTAATCGAAAAGAAACAAAACTAAAGAAAAAGTAGTCAGCGGTGGTTGGAACTCAAAGCAATCCACCGCCAGAAATTAGAATCGACGATGAAGTGGAGTCTAGGGTTAACGAAAACCCTACTCAAACGTTAGAAAGTAAAGAAGAAGAAGTCGATTCCCCTGAAAAAGTGCTGAACACTAGGGTTGACGAAAACCCTAATTTAGCACCTCAACTTATTGCTCAGACAATTCGGCAACTGGCCGAAGCGCCGGCAGAACAACCGCCACTATGCATCGCGTATCCTACTATGGATACTGATTTTGAATTAAAGTCAAGCTTGATTCAGCTACTGCCAACTTTTCGTGGGTTACAAAATGAAAACCCCCACAAGCATTTAAAAGAATTCCATATGGTTTGTTTGAGTATGAAACCTCAGGGGGTAACTGAGGATCAAATTAAGTTGCGCGCTTTCCCTTTTTCCCTAGCAGATTCAGCCAGAGAATGGTTATTTTATTTACCTCCTGGATCCATTACAACTTGGGCTGATCTATCTCGTTCATTCCTTAACAGGTTTTTCCCTGCATCACGAGCGGCTGAGTTAAAAAGGGAAATCGTGGGCATAAGGCAAAAAGACGCAGAGACTCTATACGACTATTGGGAGCGATTTAAGAAGTTGTGTGCAAGTTGCCCACAACACGGTATAACAGAACAGTCTTTGCTTCAGTACTTTTATGAAGGCTTGAAACCCATGGAGATGAATATGGTAGATGCCGCGAGTGGAGGAGCGTTAGTGAACATGACTCCACAACAAGCAAGAGACTTAATCTCCACAATGGCTGCGAATTCCCAGCAATTTCGAGCCAATCCTCGAACCCCTAGAAGGGTTCACCACTAAGTAATTCTACCATTGAAGATAGACTTGATAGACTTACTAATATTGTGAATTCCTTGTTACGTAAAAATCGAAACCAGCCCAGTATATGTGGAATATGTGCTACACCCGAACATACGATCGATGATGCGTGCGTGCCCTAGTCTGTAAGACGATTCTATGGCCCATTTAGATGCTGTGGGAAATTTTCCTGGGTCACCACAAAGACGATACGACCCTTACGCCAATACCTACAACCTAGGATGGAGGGACCACCCTAATTTTAGTTATGGGGCTAATCCACGATATAACTAGCCATACCGAAATTGGGCCCCACAACAGTCGCAAGATTCAGGTAATTCTCTGGAAACTTTGGTCAATAAATTAGCAACTAATGTCCTTGATTTTCAACAGCAAACTCTCAATTTCCAAAAAGAAATGAAGGGTTTTCAGCAGAAAACTGAAGCATCCATAAGGGAGTTGACCACATCAATTGAGAAATTAGACTCTCAAGGGAAACTGCCATCACAAATAGAACCAAATCTGAGACAGAATGCAAATGCAATAACGTTACGAAGCGGAAAGGTCCTGGAACCAGTTCCTGACAAAAATCTTGGTCAAGAAATCGCCCAGAAAACTCTAGAAAATGACGAACAGATCCAAGCGAAACCCCCACTGCCAAAAATCCAACCTCCATTCTCAGGACGATTAAATCAGTGTCGAAAAAGTAAGGAAGACAAGGAGATCCTCGAAACATTCAAGAATGTTGAGATCAACTTACCACTGTTAGATGCCATTAGACAGATTCCGCGGTATGCCAAGTTCCTCAAAGAACTTTACACCAACAAACGAAAACTAACAGTAATAATGAAAAGGTAAGTGTTGGTGAGAATGTTTTCATGATTCTCACAATGGAAAATGCCTAAAAATGCAAAGATAAGGGTATGTTCGCTATTCCATGTAAAATTGGCCATTTAGGAATTAAAAAGGCTATGTGCGATTTAGGGGCCTCCATAAATGTAATGCCTTATTCTATTTATGAATCAATTAATGCGGGTTTTTTGACAAAGACAGGTGTTACCATTCAGTTGGCAGATAGGTCCATTGTGCATCCCGAAGGGGTCCTCGAGGACGTATTAGTCAAAGTCAATGGGCTTATCTTCCCTGCAGATTTTTATGTGATAAAAATGGAGGAGGATAACACTCCTGGGTCTTCAGACATCTTGTTGGGGCGACCTTTCCTTAGTACTATGAATACTAAGATTGATGTACGAAGTGGAACCCTCACGATGGAGTTTGACGGGGAGGTCGTGAAGTTTAACATTTATGGCACTATTAGTCACCCAAGTGAAGTCTTGGACGTAAACCGTGTCGACATAATTGACTCATCAGTAGAAAAAACTTTTGAGTCATCTTATGGAGATAAACCTAAAATGACGTTTGATGATTTTGACTCTGTTAATAAATTATTGGCTCCTATGAATACTAAACTTCTACCTTCTGTTGTGCAGGCACCAGATCTGAAATTAAAACCACTTCTCGTGCGTTTCAAATTCACATTTTTGGAGAATGATGAGACTATTGCTTACTTAAAAGGGATCAACCCCTTGGAGGAAAGTATGAAACTAAAGAAAGAGGCGCAAGGACGATTAAACCGAAATATAGTGGATGTGATAAAAAAGGAGAATTTCCAAACCTATACAAATGAAAGAATTTATTTGGAACAATTCCAATTCTAGTTGAAGCGTCAAGCTAGCGACGTTAAACAAGCGCTTGTTGGGAGGCAGCCCAATCTTTCTTTTTTTATTTTATTTATTATTTTCCTTTTTTTTTCTTTTTTATTTATTATTTTATTTATTATTTTATTTTATTTTAGTTAAATATTAATAAATTTCTCTTCTTCCATCTAGGTGAAATGGAGCGAAAATATGAAGAAAAAAAAAAAGACAGAAAGTGTGCACCAAAACAACCCTATCCATGGTACCAAACAGTTTTATTCCAGCCCAAAATGCCATATCCCTGCTGCCAAACAGTTCTATTCCAGCCCAGAATGTCATATCTCTGCAGCCAAACAGTCCTATTTCAACCTTAGAATCCCCAAAACCTGCAGCCAAACACCCCTCTTCAGCAAATAAAACCCCCAACCTTACATTTTTTTCCCCAAATTTCTCCATAACCGCCGACTCCTTTCTCCTCCACCACCCACCACCGATTTCTTAGCCACCATGGTGAGAACCCGAAGCCGAACCAACATTGCACACGTCACCCACCCCGTCTCCACCTCTTGCCGCTTCGCCATCTTCTTCTCCACCGTGTGCGCCAACCGACGGTAACTACATGGGGAGTTTTTCTAAACTTTTTTTTCTCCACCTATTTGTTTTCCTTTTACTTTCACATCGAGGACTATGTGTTTTAAGTGGGGGGGAGAGGCATTCTTCGTTGTTATTGTTATTATCTGCTATTTTTGCTGTCATATTGTTGTTGCTGTTGTTTTGTGCTCGTTTCTACCTATTTATTTTAAGAATATCCTGCTGCTTTTTATGCCCAAGATTTTACCAGGAATTGCCTACTGTTTGACTTTCATGCATGATTCTTACCTTCTAAGGAAGTTATGATTTTTCCCATAATTGATTCCATCTCCACTGTTTTATTTTTATTAGGCTAAAAATAATTGTGATTAATAGGGTTAATTCTATCTTGCTTTTCGTAAAATTGATCAAGTTTAATATAAAGTGAACACTTAAAATGATTGCATGCTTAATTAATGTTCATGGCTATTAGGTGATTATTGAAACTTATTTTTGACACTTAAATTTTTTTCTTTCCTGAGTTCTCAAGAATTTTTAATATCGTTTAATTTTTAATAAATGTTTTCCATGGTTATGAGTACAGCTTAGATCGTGACTGACTGAGTAACCCGGGTAGGGTGCTTGGGTTGTCATTCTACTTCGCGTCAAAAGGTTGTGTGACGTGTTGGGTAAAACTCCGCTAACCGGAAATAAATAATTTTAGGAGTATGTTGGGCTGAGTAACCGGGGTGGGGTGCTTGGGTTGTCATCTCTCTTCGCGTCAAAAGGTTTAATATATTCCTAAGTAAATAAATAATAATAAAATTTAAAAAAAAATAAAAAAAAACAAAAAAGGAAAAAAAAAGAAAGTACTAATAAAGTTGCACTTCGGGGACTAAAGGAGGAAATAATTAAGGTGTCTTAATAGGTTTGGTAATTTACCTAAATGGCATAACTCAAGTCGATCTTAATTTTTGTGTGAAATAATTGTAATACTTTTTCTGTTTTACTTAAAGCAAGCTTAGAGGTCTCTTTATTTTTCATATGCGTTTTTAACTAATTTTTATGAAACTTTGGAGTGGTATTTCTTTTATGGCAGAATCTAGCTTTCACAGTCGATAGGAACCATACTTGAGGGCAAGCATGGGCTAAGTAGGGGAAATTTGATAATACTCTAAAATGACGTGTTTTTATATATTAATCATGTGTTTATTTTGAGCTTGAGCCTACTAATTTGAGCTATTTATGTCTTTTTATCTTTTAGGGACTAAATTGGAGGCGAAAAGTAAATTCAAGGGAAAAAACGTCAATTTGGAGATTAAATGGGCCAATATGCAACATGGGATAAATATGGTGCCAAAAGTGCGAACATGGACGGCACAAGGACTTAAAAGCAAATAAAAGAGATTTTATTTTGGAAGAGTCTATTTTATTTTATTCTATTAGGATAATTAATATTAAGATAATTATTAGGATTATTCAAATTTAGGATTTTATTTTAATTATCTTTGTTTATCTTTAATTAAATGTATTTATCTTTTTAGAATTTAAGTTCAATTAGACTATCTCCCTAGCACTATAAATAGGGGGTGAAGTGACTCTATTTGGAGCATCTTTTCTGTAAACACTCTCCCCCCAAAAGTCTTTTGTTCTTTCCATTTTTTTTTCTTTCAATAAAATTTCTTTTTCCATAATTTTATTTACTTTCCCACCATTATCATGAGCCACTAAAACCCTTCTAGCCAAAAGTTGTCAATATTTCCCCAAAAAGGGTTCTTGAGGCCTAGAATCCGTACTTAGCCTTCTCGCCAAGTATTCATCGTTTCTCCACACTACGGGCTGGACGCCCGGTCCATGGCCCTTAAGAAGTAAGCTTTTCAGCATATGCAAAGGCGGCGCTTTGTATGTTTTGGAAGGACTGCATAGTCGGTTCGTTAACTTATCATACGAGGTTGGCGAGCCAAAGAGACAAAATGGCGTGGGATTCGCCATTGAGAAGTGTTGATCTAGCATAGATTATCGGCTAGAGTCGTTTCCCTAAAAATCGTAAATCTAATCTTTGGAGCTGGTGGTCGTGGCGCCCTCTTCCACTATAATCGGCTTACTTGAGTCGAGAAGGATCATCCAAAAGCCAAGGATTGAGCCCAAGGCGGAATGAGACAACCGAGGCTGGAACTTTCCCATAAGAATTTCTTTTCTCTTAAAACTCTCTTTATTATTTTTATTATTTTCGTAATCATAATTTCAGTAAACTTTAAATTCTGTTTTTATTTTATTTTCGCTTCCAAAATCAATTCTTAAATTCTATTTTTTTTATTTTTTTCAGGAACGCAGGTTTTCTTGGGCACGATTCTGCCCAAGATTTCGAGAGACAAGCATTCGTATAATCCGGTCCCTGAGGATTCGACCCTACTTCCCCTTTACTATTTTTTTTCATTATTTTACAGGGAATAGGATATTTTTGGTGCTCTCAACGACGCATCATGTCTCCTCTACATGGGCGTGTAGGCCTCCACACGGTCTAGACACTTCCACACGGCCGGGGCACACAGCCTTATGGCCCTATTTTGCAGAATTTTTGTTTTGAGTCATAAACTATCTGCTTTATATTTCTGTGTAATCTGACCCTCAACCAAGCCTCAGTAAGTGTATTTGGGACTCAATTTAGTTTGGTTCGTGTATATATATGCGTTTGTAGGCTTTAATTTTGTTGCTCATTTATGTAATGAATAAGTATGAATTTATTATTGTTGTCGTAACTGAATATTAGAATACAAGTGTAATCAAATCTGAATCTGTTCAACTAGAAATGTTAATGTTCGTTTCTATATGTTGTTTGCATAATGTGTGCATTGTTGCATAGCATGAAAATTTAGGATCTGGTTATAAAAAGAAGGAAGACAAACTTAGTAGTTTTAACTACGATACTTTTGTATAGTGTTTTACTGCACTATCCTACATATATTAGCTCAGCTATATACAGTTACCCAAGTGACATAGTTCTACGTTGTGGTGTGTATGGTGGATGAGCCTATTATGGTTCTCTATGGTGTGCATGGTGGACGGGCCTACCATAACCCTTACGTGGTGTGCTAGATGGACGAAGTGGTGTTTGGTTGGTCGGGTGAGATTTCGACTTGTGCATTCGTTCGTATCTGAATATACGTTTATTTATCAGAACATTTTGTTTGTTTGTGTGAACTTTTGGTTATTGACAATATAGTTAATGTCATGTAATATGTTCTGATTATTGCGTATGATTGGAATATCATTTCTGTGGTTTGATACTGTATTTGACATACCGATTGAGATTTTCATAAGTGATATTTTTATACATATGCTTGTCTGAAGTATTTATTGTGTCACTCCGTCTTTTGCCATCTGTTCATGTTTCGGACTCACACTGAGCTCGCATAGCTCATCTCTATAGTGTTTTTCCTTTCAGGTACTTTCCGTGTTTTGGATCTAGACTCGGTATACCGAAGGTCTTAGAAAGATATGGTTTGATTTGGTTTAAGTAAACTATCATAAGTTTTATACGATTAATTTTAAGTCGGTTTTTAAAACGATTATATAAACTGTGATAAGAGTTTTTATGGTGGACTTTCGTAAAGTTTTATTTGGATTGAACTTTAGAAACTGAGGATTTTATTTCCAAATGTTTGATGTCAGTTTAATATTGTTTCAAACATAATGAATAAAAAGGTTTTCTTGGTTTGAATTAAAGTTTTTGTTTCCGCCACATTTGGTAGCCAATATAACCTCCGAGATTCGGTCCAAACTTCTAGGCCGGGTTTTGCGGTGTTACACAAAATTTATAAGAAGAAGTATTTGCAATAGTAATTTGCTAAAGCTTATTACAACTAGCATTGGTTCCTTAAAAAAAAAAACTACCATTTCAAAATATGTGAAATCCACTATAAAACACACCAAAGAATGGTGAAATTTAATGGTGACACAAATTAAAACCTTAAGGCTTTGCTTGGTAGAGTGGAAAAAAAAATTGGAAGGATGGAAAATTGAAGGAACAGAAAACTAGAATGATGGAAAACATAATTTTTCTTTCCATAAGTGTGCTTGGTAGGAAGGATGGAAAAAATGAAAAAACAAGTAATTTTCTTTCCTTCCATTGCTTGGTAGATTTGAAAATTAAAGGAAAGAAAATAAAACATTTAAAAAATGCATAATTATGAACTAACATTCACATCTCTCCCATTTTCTCTCCCCTTATCATTCCAATTTCGAATGTTTAATTTTTATGCATTAGGATGAAAAATGATCATCCTTCCTATTTTCTTTCCTCTCACTTTTATTCTCTACCAAATACACTTAAAATTCATTTTCTTCCACTTTTCCACCCAAGCAAGCACACCCTAAGTGAAAACAACCAAATTCATGCAAGTGAAGCTCAACATCAAACTATTTAAGAAGTTGGTGAAATTTCTACAAAAATTGTTAAAGAAAAACTTTAAAATATTATTTTATCAACTTAAGGAGCTCATCAAACTTAAAAGTTCCAAAAAGCAAAGGTTGCAACTTAAAACAAAGATGAGCTCATTGAGTTTGATATGCACCTCCAACTTGAAACTTTGCTTCAACAAAAAGAAACTAGTTCTAGTTGGTTATAGAAATTCAGATATGGCCGGAGATATTGACTCGAGAAAATCTACTTCTAGTTACTTTATTACTTTTGTAAGGGGGAGCTGCCGCTTAACAATAAAAATTACGAAAATGTGTTGCTTTATCCACTATTGAGTCTAAATTTATTGCAACTACTGAAGCGTGCAAAGAGTTGCTTTGGATGAAGAAATTCATGAGGTATGTTTGGTTTTGTAATAGCTAAAATACTATTCATCTTGGTAAGAATCTGACTTTTCATTCTTGATCTAAACATATTAGTGTGAGATATCACTAGATACAAGAAGTTTTTAAGGCTAAGTTAGAGCTTTAGAAATTTCACATTGATGAAAATGGTGCGAATAAGCTAACTAAGGCCTTACCAATAGAGAAGTTTGAAGCTTATTGTGTGATCGCTAGTATGGTGAACATCCCCACATACAGGGATTGCAAAGCCCGAATCATCCTATAGATTTCAAACTGATCTGTTCCATATAGAGTGCATTTTTTTTTGAAAAGTGGATGTGGTGTTGGATGGCCAGTATGCCCACGGTGCAGCGGAAAAATTATTTCGGCGATCATCGGCCATGGATCCATGTACGAGGAACAAATTGGGTTGAAATAAGGGTCGAAAATATACCTTTTGAAATTGAAAAGTGACGAATAATGTTGTTGATAGGATCCCTTTGCTGAGATGTCGATTCAAAGCCGCAACAATATCATCTTAGCCTCTACGTACTCGACCCAGTCAAAGAACGAACAGAAAAAAATGGGCTTATGCCCTTATTATTAGATAAACAAATGGAAAGTCAGAAAAAGGAATTATATTCTTTCCTAAAGAATATCAATTTTCATGTCTTTTATATTTTGATCGAAATTAAATATTATAACTGTTTATATTAATAATTTCGGTAAACTATAAACAATTAATATTTTGTATGAATCAAATTCGTATATTAATTTTATCTATGTTCTCTATTTGTGTGCAACAAGTTTGAACATATAATGTGTTCAATATTTAATTATCAAATTAAATTTAATAATCAATTTAATTCATGTGATGGCTAAATATAATACCAAATGTATTTAGATTCTGTTCGCTTCAACTATAGGGTGTGACCTTGTAGGCTATTGTAACGTTAGTAGTAATATTAGAATGTTTCTAATATTACAAGCAATGAGTGGCATCTAGCAATGCATCATTGCTACCCAAGTTACAAGAAGTCGTGATTCGGCATAACCTTTCTGTGATTATTTTTCATGTATTATATCCTCTTATACTTAATATCTAAATTGGACACAAATCATGGAATAGTCACACTTGTCTAGTCCAATATCATTTTTCTTGATATTTTGAGTAGACTACAATAAACAACTAAGTGTGATATCTTATATCAACTTATTCACACTTATTCGAGCATGACCATGCATTTCTAGTCTTACTCCATCAAGAGGCCTAAGATATTGCTCCCATTATGTAGAAGGGACAAATCCTATCTTGATCAATCATATCCCACAACATATATTGCGACATACCCAATATCAGTCTTTATAGTATAACTTGTTATCGTAGACGTTTGACTGTGTCAAAATATACGACTCATGATGTTAGGATAATGATGATCTCAAGTTTGAGGATCATATACATAGTTAGCACTATGAGTAATGTTGTGACTATTACATAATAATCCAAGAAACATAATCATAGCGGGTTAGTCAAGTATGTTGTTCTTCAACACATACTCATGTATTGATTTTGACATCCCTATGTCAATGACAGCACTTTATCATTAATCAACTACACATTAGACTCAATGCATTATCATTATCCAAGCCCACAATAATACTTTACTAAGGACCTTTTAAGAATAATCAGTTTATTATTAACCAGTTTATTTATACACACAGAAAAAGAAACTGAAATAATAATGTAAATGCCTTATATTAACAAATGAGATTAAACAAGCATGTGATTACAATCATCTTATGATTGGTCTTTGGGCATACTCTAACATGTGGGATGGGGCAGAGTGAATTTTTCTTTTAGACAGTGGATATGGAGCGATTATGGTAATTGCTTGTCCCGCTCCGCCCCACCCTACTTCATTATATAAAATTACCATTTATCCTCGTATATATAATTATTAAAAGGGTAAAAATGTAATAATGTATTAAAAAATTCTTATATTTTATGCTCAAATATTTTTCTAAAGAATTATGTTTAAATATTTACTTAACTTTAAAAATATTGAAAATATTACAAATAAGTAGCAAAAATTAAATTAAAACGGAGTTGGGATGGATGCATCCAACATCTATGGATGTGGAAGTGCATTTCATAATTATACATAGAAATGTGACAGATGGTGGAGCAAAGTGTACCAACCGTAAAATTGTGATGGATTTAGCAACATCCACTCCCGCCTTACTCCATTGCCATCCCTACTTACATAGTGAAAGAGGGAAATTTATTGGGCATGGGTCCCCATGAGTCCCACTATGTGTAGGAAGACCTGCAATCCCTTGTGCCCTATAATAATAAAAGTGGGGCCAAACTTTTTTTTATCAGTTTTTATTATCGCAAGTCAAAGAAAAAAGATAAGTGGGAGAGCAAAACATTTTTTTACACAAACTAGTTTTCATATTTTCTTGGATCAGAGGTCCATCCAGTGTCTATTGGAGCTGATTTTTTAAAAGTAATTAGTAGACTCAAAGATCTTTAATGTGTACAATTCAATTTTTGTTTAGGGTAATGTAGTTTTGGGATTTCAACTTTCAAAGTTAGACTTATTTTGGTGATATTATCAACTTTACTCTTAAAGTTTATTTGAGATTATTTGTTGATGGTCTTGTTTGAGTTATATACTCTTTATCGTGGTTTAGATTGTGATCTTTTAGCAAGATCTTAATTATAGTGAGCTTTTTTGAAGAACTTTCAAGTCCCTTAATTTTTACACTTTGCTTTAAAAAGATTTTTTTATGTAAAATTTGTATCTCAATTTTATTATTTTTACTTATGATACTATGGTTGATTTGCATCTGTTATTAATATATTTTGCTAGTGGATTTGCTATAATTACTAAATTTATTTTCCGAAAGTGGGAAAACACCATGTATGTATTTGCCATGTTTCGTCGGGCTTGATTTCATCGTAACACATCTATATGCAATCTTATGTTTTCTTCTGTATTGTAAAATAATTTTATGATATTTTAATTATTTTAGATAGACAGTAATTTTTTTTTTATCATTGAGATATTAATTTATAATAAAATTTTCATATGCAAAAATACCTTTGATATTTAAAATTTTCATAACTCGGCCAATGAGCATTGTTTTGTCAAATTACGAGAAGAAAATAACTATGGATACATAGTAATCATAAAGTAATGTTACAATCCATATTTTGGTAGTTTCATTGTTTTGCCAAGCTCAGAGTTGAAAACTTATCACTTTGATTGTTCAATATGTGATTTATCTACAAATTTTTCTTTATATTTATTTTAATTAATTAATTAAAATGGAGTTAAATTAATTATTCAATTCAGTGTTAAAAATTATGTCAAATTTAGTCTTTAATGTTTTTATATCTGGCCCTCATTTTTTTTAAAGCTAAATTTGATTATCAACCTTTCAAAAAGAGTTAAATCTAGTCATCAACCTTGCAAAACAAATCGAATTGTTGTTCTTTTAATAAATACGGACTAAAATGTTAAGTTTTTTTAACATAACAACTTGCATGACAACTTACATATACTTGATACTATTTTTTTTTTAAATTTTTATGAAGTTTTTATATTTTTTGAATTTTGAATGTTTTATTTTTTAATATTTGTAAAATGGCGTGGCATATAAGTAGGGGTGAGCAAAATCCGATTCGATTCGAAAAACTTGATAAAAAATTCAAATTTTGAATTAAATAGTTTGAGTTATTTGAATTAATCAAGTTATTCGGATCAACTCGAATAAAAAATTAAGTTTTTCGGTTTAACTCAAATATGAATTACACAATTTGAGTTATCCAAAAATCCAAATAAGAAAAGATAAAACTACATCGTTTTGATAAATGTTTACTTTTTTAAAAGTTAAAATTCAAAATAATTAAGTTAAAGGTAAAACTACGTCGTTTTGATAAATGTTTATCAATTAAGTTAAAAGACAAAATCATTATATTGTTTATGCAGTTAAATAATCTTGTACTTCGTCTACTAGTTAAATAATCGGTCTATCTAAACGCAACATTAAGTATAAATAATAGGATTTGTTAACTCGACTCGATTTGACTCGAAATTTTTTAACTCAATTCGATTCGATTAAAAAAAAATTCAAATTGAGTTTGGTTGCTAAAATAAGATTTGTTAATTCGACTAACTCGAAAATTTTTAACTCGACTCGATCGAATACTCACCCCTACATATAAGACCAATAGTGCTTGCAGGTTGCTAGGACAACATTGTTAAAAAATTAATATTTTAATCAAAACTTCTATTAACAAAGTGATTTGACTCTTTTTAAAATATTAGTGACTAAATTTAATTTAGAAAAAATAAAATCAAACAAATAAAAAATATAAACGCTAAGAATTAAATTTGACATTATACTTTTTTTTATTTTATTATAATTATCATTTTTCTTGAAATTACAATCACTCTAATAAAATAAATAAAATTTAAACTTAAAACTTTAAAATTCACAAAAAATTAACATTGTAATCAAGTCATGACCTCATTACATATTATATTTGTATTTATTGCTAATATTGAACACAATTGGCTTGGATGTATAAAATAATAAACATTATGGAAGGTTCATAATAGAAAATTATGGAAATTCATCCTGACATGGCCAACCCTCACTGGTTTTTCCTTAATTAAAAGGAAAAAAAACCCTAAAAGCATTGATAGAATATCCCTTCTTTTGATACTTAGTTAAATATTTAGAACACAAAAAGAATCAACTAATGATTTCCAAGCTGAATTAATTTTTAGTATATCTTATTTTAATCATGGTGGCTTTAGTGTCATCATTAACTATTAATTATTTGTGAAGATCAAAAGTTAAGTTTGTGTTTAGTAGTGTTTAAAAAAAATATTTTTGAAAAAAAACGTTGTACTAAACAAGTTGCTTTTAATTGAAATTTTTGGAGGAGAAATTAAAATTTTTAGCTTTTCCTCTCCCAAAATTATTTTTAGTGTTTAATTACTTTTTCACCTCTCCAATAACATAGTACTTTTCCTTTTTGTTCTTGGTGCTTAATTACAAATATGTTAAAATCCTTAATTAAAAATATATTTTTTTAAAATACTAATTACAAATTTTTAATGGTTATATTTAAATATTTAAAATATAGTTTATATATTCTAATTAAATTTTATAAATAATTAATATTTATTACTTAAAAATATTTAAAATTTATATTTCATATATTAAAATATTAACAACAAGTTATAATAATTTTTTTATATTCTTACTAAAATATAATAATATTAACTAATTTAAATATTATTTAAACTCATATTTGTTACTTGATAATAACATGTCTAAAATAGACATTTTATTTCTCAAAAGCACTTTTTGACAACAATGCTAAACACTCAAATTTTAAACCAAACTTTTCAAAAGCACTTTTTAAAAGTACTTTTCTACAACACTTTTCAAAAGTATTGCTAAACTAGCCATTAATTATAGATGAAGCTCACTTTTATAACTTAAATACGATAATTATACATTTTTCTCTATTTTAAATAAATTTTTTGCCCGAAGGTTTGCCCAAAAAATGAGAGGGTTTGAGCAAAAATATAGGCTCGAAAAAAGGGCTTGGGCAAAAAAAATAAAACTTGTTTAGAAAATAGATTGAGCCTCGGGTAAGATTTTTGGGCCTGACCCGACTTTGCGATAAAACAAACTGTTGTTTTCCCACTGTTTGTTGTCATTTCACTATTTTGTTGTTATTGTTTGGATATTGTATAACTCTTGTTTTATTGTTAATTTTACTACTATTTTAGAGGCATTTACTTATTAAGTTGCATTTATCTTAGTGTTATTTAAGTATAAAGATTTTTTTAATTTATTTTTAAAATTTGAAAATATTTATTTTAATATTTTTATTATTTTTAATGAATTATATTTTTGTAAAAAAAATATAAAATATTTGTAACCAAATATATTTAAGTAATAAATTTTTTTTCAAATCTTTTTTAGTACTAATCATATGCTTGAATTCACGTGCAAATCCAAGTAAATTTATTTTATTTTATTGTCAAAATTAGGGTATTCTCCCCTAATAGCAGTTATTCTTATGAGTGGATATCGAACCCCTAACCACATAATTAAGAAATAAGATGAGCAATTACCACACAACTCATGGTTAATCCAAGTAAAATTTATTAATTGTTAGTCCAACTTGCACATGAAAAAACGAGTATTCAAACCTTTCCTAATGGCTTAAACTTTTGGGATAAATGGTAATGATTTACATATCCAAGAGGTGAGTTATTCATATAGTAAATTTAACCTCAAGTTGACTTGATTTACCATAACATGAATTATTATTTATTAATTAGAAAATAAATTTTGTTTAAATGTAAATTGTAAAAAATATAAATAAAATTAATTTTAACCTTTAATGTTAAATAAATGATGAATTCAAACTTTTTGGCTGGGTGGTAGATCAAACTAGATATATTAATATGTGGTATTTGACATGCACTCATTTAAAGCTCTAAGAGCAGATGGAATCCATGTGGTGTTCTACCAAAAGAATTAGGAGCTGGTGGGCACGGGAGTATGTGACCTTGTTCACAAGACATTTTCAGGTGGGTTTTTCTCTAGTTGGTCTAACCGTACACTTTTGGTTTTGATTCCTAAAACCGATAGCTTGAAGTCACTACAACATTTCTGCCCCATTAGTCCTTGCATGGTTCTTTTCAAGATCGTAACAAAGACGATTGTCAATTGTTTATAGCCTTTTGCCCCGAAATGGGTGTATCCTAATCAAATCAGCTTTGTTCTAGGAAGAAGCATAACTGATAATATAATTATTGTGCAAGAATTTATCCATTCAATGTGAAGTAAGAAGGGCATTAAAAGATTTATGGCTTGTAACACCCCTCATTCGATCCAATCACCGAATCTGAGCTATAAGATGTCACATTCATTGCTGAAGTAACTACAGTAAAAACTTACAATAAATAAGCATTCATATGTGCAGTCAAACATCAAACATCATCAAAATTACATTAATAAATCATTTACCAGTCTTATTAGAGCCTACGGAAGCTCTTTTGTCAACTCAAACTTGAAATAGGATCAATTGTAAAGTTTTTAAAATGTATGGATCAGCATCGCGACTTCCTCTAGTTCTCGTCACGATGGGGCCATTTAGTATGTCAGGTCACGACGACAAGCCTTATCTTGTCATGACGTCATTCACTATAATGGCAACATTGCGACGTCCAAAATCTAAGGTCACGATATGGCCTCTGTTTTTGGTAAAAATGAACCCTTTTGGAACCTATTTCAAGTTCAACCAAAACTTACAACATTTGCACCTACTATCAATTTTCTTTGAATCAAAATAATACCGAAGACATGTCAAATAGTTCAGGCATCTATATTCAAGTGCTGAACAAGTCTATCACTACTTATACACCATTAAATCTAAACAATTCAATGTCATTGCAACTAACAATCAAGTCATGAAATCATCAAACCTTATGTTAGCTCTAGTTTTTCAAGTATTTTAATATAAAAAAGTATATTAAAAATTCCTTACTTAAATTTGCAAAAAAAATTTACAAGCCCTTAAAATTATTTTCAAAGTGTTGGACAAAATCAACTTTTAAAAAGCCTTGAATTAACTTAATTTTTAACGAGTTTTTGAAGTTCGAAGAACTTCTACCAATACTTAGGTGGACAAATATTGGTAGAACTCAAGATGAAAAGGCCTTGAAAAAGCTATAGAATTCTACAAGTAGAACTTCCATTTCTATTGATACAACTCTGGGTTCTACCGATACAACCTAGACTTTTATCGGTAGAATATACTCCAGTACGCAAGGTAGTTTTGGCCTAGGACTTCTATCGGTACCCTAGTTTGTTCTATTAATACAACCAAAGTGCTACTGATATCTTGAGGACTTCTACTGAAACAAGTCAAGTTAGTAGCCAAAGTTCAACATCTCCTGTACTTTTATCGATACCTTGAGGACTTCTACTGAAACAAGTCAAGTCAGTGGCCAAAGTTCAACATCCCCTGCACTTTTATTGATACTCTGATGGGTTCTACTGATACCAAATGAAACCCTTAGATTTCTACCGATACAAGAGCACTTATATTGATATAACAAGCCCAACAGTCATATTTTGAAAAGACTTCTACTGATACAAGTTTCCTTCTATCGATACAATGAAGCTGTAGACTACATTTAATGCTTGTTTTTATGGCTACAACGACTCCATTTTGTTTCTAACGGCTACAAACATCCACAAGGTTGTTAGAGGACTTAAATACAAGGTCAAGGCTCCCCATTTAAGTCAAGAAAGACAAGAAACGAGTACCTAACTTCCAAGAACTCAATTTTCCAATCTTTCTCAATCTTTTACTCAATATTTCTTGTATACACTTGTGGGCTAAATTTTCTATCATTCTTTAAAGTGTTGTAACTTTGTGTGAGATTGCTTAATTGTTGATTATCTACCTTTTAGAGGTATCATCTTCTTCATCATTATTTTTCTCTCATTTGTGAGGTGTTACTTAAGGTTTTGGGTAAAAAAATCTTAAGGAGAAGTGGTTCTATCTTACCTTTGAAAAGATAGGGATTTGTAAGGTTAAACATTGTCTTTAAAGGTTCAAATCTAGTAGATTCAAGAAATCCTTAATTGAGGAAAGCCAAGGTCGTAGATGTAGGCAATTGAGGCCGAACCACTATAAATACTTGAGTCATTTTATTTTTGTCTTTCCTAAAAAATGTTGTAATACACCAATTCACTCCCTCCTGGTGTATTTCAATCTCAACATATTATCTAAGCCAAGGCATCTTGAAATATGTCATTTCAATTTCATTATGACCATTTATGAACACATAAATATATCCATAACTCATAGGCATTAAATATAACTATCAATTATCAACTTTAGGCCACATTTACAAGCATACTTCAAGTTAATAATGTTCAATTACAATTCCATCTCATTCACCTTCAAACAAGCTACCATTTCCTCATCAATTCATACCATTCCATAGCCTAACATTTAGATATAAATTATCACACCATTTAGCATTAGAGTACACCTACATATCCATCACCATATGTGAGTTAAAACACTGAGTCATCATAAGTTACCAAAAACACACATATACAATAAGGTAACATCAAAACACCTGATAAACCATAAAAGTAACATGTTTTAATCCCATGCTTGGCATATTTTTGGATGATTTATTATGAAATTTAGTGAATTTGATGCTCTTAATCCTTTAATTTTATGTTTCTATACATGGGAGAGAAAAGGGGAGCAAAATGAGTAGAAAACGGGCCAAAATCGAACAAAACGAGCTACTTTCAAGATCCACACAGCCTGGCCATTCCCACACAGGCTGAGCACACGCCCATGTGAGCAACACGGGTTGAGCACACGCCTATGTGAGCAACACGGGCTGGCCACACGCCCATGTGCCTGCCCTTGTCAATTTCTCTCCTTGTTTCCCAAACACGTGAAAAAAACTAATTTTTAGGGTTTCTGAGTATTCTAAAGTCTATAAATACACACTCAAAGAGGATCTAAGGGAGCACGCAGAGTAGAACGAAGAAATTACTTGAAGATCTCCTTCAACATTGAAGATCTCCAGTCAACTTCTCTAGAAGTTTTTGGGTTTCCTTATGTTTTGTTGTTTTCCTAATTTTGAGATGTTTTCCTTTCAAATTATGAATTAAATTCCCTAGATACCTAGGGAAGATGAAACCTAAGATGGATCTTATTATTTGATTTTTTAAATTACACGATCACTACCTATTTCTTGTTCTCAATTATTTGTACTTATTTCTTGCTTTAATATTTTCAAGATATTAATTCAAGTGTGATGTGCTTAATTCAGTGGAGCAAAAGTCTCTGTTTAAGAGTAGACTTGGCATAATTGAGTGACGTTACATGCAATCCTAGAAATAGGACGACATAAATCTATCGGAGTAGAGTCAAATCTAATAGGGGAATCCAAAGATCAAGTTAATGTGACAATAAAGTTTTTAATTAGAAAGAGATTTCAATTAATCAACCTAGAGTTAGTTATTTTTACTCTCGAAAGAGATATTAATATAATAGAGATTTCTATGGAACAAGGCAAGTAAATAAATTGTTTAATTCCGATTCAGAATAATAATTGAAGTCTAGGTAGATTGTTTCTTGGGTATTGTCTCTCTCATAGGTTTATCTGATTATTTTCTTACTTTATTCTCTGTCGAGTTCTTAATAATTAGTTGAGATAATTTTAGATTAAAAACAATCCCTTCAATTTATCGGCTAAATAATAAAAAGATAGTAATTACTAGTACTTTTAGTCCTCGTAGATACGATATTTTCGACTCACCATAACTATACTATTATTCGATAGGTGCACTTGCCTTTGTCATGATTTTAGTTAGTTAAGTGAACCATCATCAACACCTTATATGTACGTGCCACAATCCAAGACTCAAAATGACCAAAAAGATATTGAATCAGTGATTGGATAGTGTGAGCTTCAAACAAGCCAGCTTGATGTGTTTTGCAAGGTAAAGATCTACAAGGGAAAAGAGAAAAATAAACGGGGTAAGCATTTACGATGCTTAGTAAGTTCATAGGCATTAAACAAAAACTTATCTTATCTTTCATTTAGATACAGTAAGCTACTAAACTTGCCATAATTGACTAGACATGGCAAAGCACAACATAAACAAGGTGAGATTTTGCACATAATCAAACCATGTAATATCGCAAGTATGTAACATACAATTTTATGTCATAATAAGTAACCAATTTAAATCTCAATCAATTGAAGAGTAATGTATCACATATATACCAAGGCTTATACTCAAGTTATTCACTAACACTTCATTTGAACATAGAATTTATTTCGTATCATTTCAATTTTTCATTTTATATAAATTGTTCCGCCTGATGAACCCTAGTAAATGGACTCGGATACACAAGTACTACACCACACTAATTACTTGTCCAAGCTAAGCATATTCATGTTAGGTTACCAGTCCAGGCTAAACCTTTATATCGACACATCTGATTACTTGTCCAAGCTAGAAATATGCATGTCAGGCTACCCATTCGTGCTAAACCTTTAAAACGGCATCATGTTACCAATCCAGGTTAAACCTATGTCACATGTATCTTTGAGTCCACAAAAAATGCATGATCTTGATAATATCAATCATCAATCTATATGAGTGTGCACAAAACCTTATTGACATTTCAATCGTATCCTAACATTTACTAAGTTCACCCAAGCATTTTCAACACACACACACACATATATTTCTTTACAATTTAGTCCAAATATCACATTTATACCAATTAACGACCAAACACATATAATCACAAATCAAATACACAAAAACTTAAACACATTTATACCATATGAACTTACTTGAAAAAAACAACAACAAATAAATTGGATCTTTAGGGCTATTCGACAATTTTGGCTTTTCCACTATTATCTTAAGTTTGATTTAATTCTCGATCTAAACAATTATTTTAGAAAATTTATCAATACCAAACATTTTCATGTGCCATTGTATGTATGAATCTATAAAATTTTATTTTTCTAATGCCCCTAAAGTTTTACATTTTATTCAATTTAGTCCTTGAAACTGAAATAACAATATCTTTCAAATTTGAGTTTCGATTTTACAACCGATCTCAATCACATCCCTTAAAGACCCTTTACTATTTATTATTATAGAAATTTCACATCAATTTCACAATTTATTCACTTTAGTCTTTATGTACAAAAGCTAACAATTAATCATTTCAATTTAGTCTCTTTTTTTTATATATTTAAGCTTAAAATCTATCAATTTAACACCAATTTCTTCAAGAAATCAACAATAACAACTTTCAAAAACTTGCTACATGGGCTAGCAAAATCAAGCTCCCGTGACCTCTAAAACATAAAAATTACAAGAAAAGAACTTGAAATTACTTACCTAATAGGGACAAAATAGTAAAAAGCTTTCAAGGGTTTTCTTCTTTTCTCAGAAATGGTGGTTCAGTTGAAGAAATAAGAAAAGATTAGCATTTTTAACTTATGTTTAATATATATACTTTAATTAATTCATTAATCATTTAATTAATCTAATTAATCTTTAATTAATTAATCTTAATCTCAATTAATAAAATTTAATGGATGACAACATCATCCTCCACTAATTGATGAAACAAAATGATTTAATTATCATTTTGAACCTTTTTCTAATTAAAAATTTACAGCAATAAAACTTTTACAATGTAGTCCTTATACTTTAATTAACTTTAATAAACTTTTATACCAACTCTGTAAATATTTTATATTTAAAATTTTATTAAAGTATAGGGATTAAATTGTAAATATTTTATCGCTGTAGATTTTTAATTAGTAAAAGGTTCAAAATGGTAATTAAACTATTTTTTCATCAATTAGTGGAGGATGATGTTATCATCCATTAAATTTTGTTAATTGAGATTAAGGCTAATTAATTAAAGATTAATTAAATAATTAATAAATTAATTAATATATATTAAACATAATTTAAAAATGCTCATCATTACTTTTTTCTTCAATCAAACCATCATTGCTAAGAAAAGAAGAAACCCTTTGAAAGCTTTTCACTATTCGGTCCCTATTAGGTAAGTAATTTCAAGTCATTATCTTGTAATTTTTATGTTTTTGAGGCCATGGGAGCTTAGTTTAGCTAGCCATATAAAAGTTTATTAAAGTTTGGTCTTTCAATTTTATATATTAATTGTTTAATTAAAGTACAAGGACTAAATTATAATTTTTTATCACTATAGATTTTTAATTAGCAAAATGTTAAAAATGGTAATTAAACCATTTTGTTTCATCAATTAGTGGAGGATGATGTTATCATACATTAATTTTTTATTGAGATTAATATTAATTAATTAAAGATTAATTAGATTAATTAAATGATTAATGAATTAATAAAGTATATATATTAAACATAAGTTAAAATGCTCATCTGTTCTTCTTTCTTCAACCGAACTACTAGTTCTAAGAAAAGAAGAAAATCCTTGAAAGCTTTTAACTATTTGATCCCTATTAGGTAAGTAATTTAAAGTAATTTTCTTGGAATTTTTATGTTTTTGAGGTACCGGGAGCTTGATTTAGCTAGCTCATGTATCAATTTGTAAAATTGTTAAAATTGTTAAAATTTTTCATTATTGATTTCTTGAATTTTTGGTACTAAATTGTTAGAATTTAAGCTTAGAAGTGAAAAGGACTAGTTTGTAAAGTTTAATTGCTAGTTTTTGAATATAGGGACTAAAGTGAATGAATTTTGAAATTGGTATAATATTTCTGTACTTTTTTATTGATAGAGGGTATAGAATGATGAAATTGAGATCAATTTCAAAATTGAAACTTATTACAATTTCGATTTTAGGGACTAAATTGAATAAAATGTAAAACTTTAGGGGCATTTGAATAATGAAATTGAATTAACATATACATATTATAGGATTTTATAAAAAGGGTTAGAGTTGATAAATTGAATTGAATTATTATAGATCGATAATTGGATCAATTAGAAGAAAATTGAGGAAAAGACAAAAATGTTTATTAGTAGGTAAGTTCATATGAGACATACTTTATTAATTCATAATATGTTTGTTTTGCATGGTTTTGTTTTCTAGTTTGAATTGTTATGAATATAATGTCTTTTGGCATCAAGTGGACTAAATCGTAAAATACAAACTAAATAACAAATACGAATAGGTACGTGGTACCGAATGGATGTGAAACTGTTATATGATTTAATGATATGTACATGATGATGTTACAAGGTTTGAAATTATACAAAAATGGTAACAGTGCCCATGTGAACATAAAACGATTAGGATACGAATGACATGTCATTAGGGTCTAAATCTAACACCCCGAATTTTGGGCCTAGAAGTTTTGGGTTTTGAGCATAGGGGCAGTGAGGTGGTGGCACTTAAGTGATTAGTTGTGCGCTTTAGTGACAGAATGGGCCTACTGGTCTGGTGGATAAGTGGAGTGTTAATGTACCTTAAGGTTCTGGGTTCAAGTCTTGGGGTACGCGTTTTAGAGAACCTTATTATTTTTGATTCATTCCTTTGTAGTTAATAATTATAAGTAATTATAATTATTAAATTTTGTGTTAAGAAATTAGATTATTGTTATTATTTTTATTTTGGTTATTTTTGGACGTTCTTCTCTGCTTTTCTCCTCTTCCTCTTCCTTTCTTTTTGGGAAATCTTCGATTCTGACTTGGGGTTTCAGGATTTTCGCTCCTCTACCATCATCTCAGATCGCAATAAATAGGTGTGGCATTCGAAACTGATCTTCTACTTTCTGTTTTTATTTCCTTTCCTACTTCAATCGATTATATCTTGATTTGCGAGTCCCTTTCCCTATGGTTTTTTACATTAATCCTTCATTTCTGAGCCTTTAGATGATATGAGTGCTGAGAAATCACCCCTTTTCGAAAGGGTGAGGTTTTGGGATCGTTTCGGTGGAAAAAATAGTGAAAACGAGGTTGACTCGAGGTGGTTTGGTATGGATTTGGAAAATTAGGGTTCCAGGCCAAATTGGGTGCTACATGGCCTGGTAACACGATCGTGTGGCCGATTTAGGGATTTTTGTCAGAAACCTCACGGGCGTGTCTCATGGGCACATGGGTGTGCGGGTTCAGTAATTAAGGATTCTGAGTTTTGGGGTCACACGGCCTGGCCACACGGTCGTGTGACTGATTTGGGGATATTAAGGTTCTCACACGAGCATAGGTTTTGGGACACACCACCGTGTAGCTGATTTGGGGCCTAAGAATTCCACACGGGCTTGTGTTATGGGATACACGGTCATGTCTGATTGCCACACGGGCGTGTGACACCTTCACACGGCCATGTCTGCTTTGCTTCTGAAATTAGTGGATTTGGACAGTGAGTTACACGGCCTACTCCCACGGTCGTGCCTCTGTACCACACGGGTGTGTGCCTATGTCACATGGCCGTGTGCTACTCGTTACACGAGCGTTTGGACCCCCACACGGCCTGGAATACTCCACACGGCCGGAGCACACGGGCGTGTGGCCCTAACTCGCCAAATACTATATTTACGTCAACTTGATCTGAAATGCAAATTGATTTGTTCCAACCTCTCGACTAAGATTACTGAGGGTGATTACAACTCTATTTGACCTCGATTTATGTACTTTTTGTGATTGAAGTGTGACATGTTAGGTAGCGAAACTGAGTGCACAAGTGTGTATGTTTCTGTAACTGATTGACTAATTGCAAGCGATTGTTTCTAAATGTCTGTTTGAGATTGTGTCCTGAGCTGGTGCATCGACATTCATACATTTGCATACATTCATCTGCATAAACCTTTTTGGGTAAGATTTTGAAGAGAAGGGAGATTTACGATTTGGCAGTTTAACTGCATTCTACAGTCCCAATTCCCAGAGGGTCGTGGATGATTCGACTGTACTGCAGATTTTCGCATTGCACTGTATAGCAGATACGTCAGCATTGCTGCATACTGTTATTATCTAATCTGACAGTTTTACTACAACCCATCAGTATAGCGGTTTATCGTATTGCATTGTACCGCATGTACGTTAGCTACACTACGTACCTTTATCTGATCTGGCAGAACATACTGTACGACTGTTTCGCGGTTCACCGTATTGCACGGTACAACTTATACGCTAGCTTTGTTGCGTAATATATGTGACTAGTAGTCTATCTGCGTTCTGATAACCCTAATTCCCAGAGGGTCGAGGGCGGTCCTAATTCTTTGAGGGTCGTGGACAATATAGATGATCATCATTATCAGGAAAACTGGGATGACATAGTATGGATGGGTTAATTAAATCCCCATAGGGGGTATAAGGTTAGACGGGCTTTTCGAGGTCCTAATTGGAGTGCAGGGATGGGTGGGTCGATTATATCCCCACATGAGGTGTAAGGTTGGACGGAGATGGTGGGTTGGTTGGATGGGTGGGTTTTTTATAACTCATTCACACTCATATGCATCTGACTGAATTTGTTTGATTGAATATTACTGTTACTGTGTGACTGCAATGTCTGGTTGATCTGATTGACTGAACGCGTGTTTGATAGAATGTATTTGACTATTCACTTGAAAGGCACACGTGCCTGATAGTAATCTGTGTATATGACAGTTATTGTACTAAGTTGGGCTAAAGCCCTAAACTGAGACTGATATCGACTCTGAAAAGGGCGTAAGCCCATATTGTGACTATTGGAAACTACCGTTACTGTGTTTGACAGAGCCATATGACTATAAAGTTATATACGGTTTGTATTTGATTCAGTCGATTTGTAAGTATGTTCTATTTTTGAACTGCTTCAAGTTTTCTAGTTATTCTCACTATTAAATATCTGTTTGATCTCACACTGAGCTCGAGTAGCTCACCCCCTCTTCTGTTTCCCCTTTCAAGCATAGTTTTGGATTCTGGACACTGGACTCAGTACGCGGAGGTCTCGGACAGTCTTGGTGGATAAACTATGGTTTTTTATTTAAATTTTAGTTTTAATCATTATTCAGTTAAAGTTTAAACTGTAAGGATTTATAGTGCTGTGGTACAATTTTGATTTGTGTTTAAATTCGTATAATTTGAATTGGTTTTACATTGAACTTTATTTTAAGATTTGTGCTGATTTGTTAATAAACATTTTAAATGATTTGGTTTGATAAGATAAACTGTTTTGCAAATTTTTCTTTCCTACGATCATTTCGGTGATCAATGTAGCATTCCGAATTCGGTCTAGACTTCTAGGCCGGGTTGGGAGTGTTACACCAAACAAAAAAGGGAATGGGAGTTTGATCAGAGACTTATATGATGATTTGAGATCCAGCATGTGTTGTGGATTCTCTGAAGCTTGTGTGAGCAATCTTCGTACCTAATTTGAAGCTTGTGTGAGCAACTCAATATAGATCAACTTATGAAAGCACACAAGTCTGGTACCCGAATTCAATTCACTATAGTTCTCCCGAGCGAAAACAATAATTAAACAAAAATGAAATGGTTGAAAAGATTGGATATGAATTCAATTATTATGTTTGCAAAATGAGCATGATTTGAATTGTTTATGATATAAAATGATATGGTTATACATGTATATGAATTGAGTACTATGTTCTTGTCCTTTTGGTTGTATTGTTGAATTGAATATGAAAGTTTAAGGATGCCAAGAGAATATTGTGTTTATAGAAATATGTTTCGATTTCTTAATTTAATGTAATGTCAAGGTAAGTTAAATAAATTTCATATGGACTTACTAAGCATTCGAAATGCTTACCTCGTTATTTTTTTCTATAGATTGTTGACTTGCGGAATGTGCCGACCAAATCGCCTCAAAGCTCACACTATCCCACCTTAGACTTAGTAGTCTTTTGATCGTTTTAAGTCTCATTTTTTGGCATGTACATTGGTTTTAATATATGTGTTTACTTTGAATTTATAGCTTAGTTTAAACTTAGTTAATGTTGAATTATGAGATATTAATGTTTATATATGTAGTTATACATAATTTGGTAATGTGTTGAGACCTATGAATGATATTCAAATTGGAATAATTGAGCTTAAAATGACATTGTTAAATGTTGGTGTGAATGGTTAAAAGCATGATTGTATAAGCGAAGTTTGAACAGGTTAAATCGAATGCTCGGTGTCAAATTCTGGCATATTGGTTTAATTGATTTGAATTTGTTTAAATGTGATGTTTTGGTATATTTTTGAAGTGATCTTCTGTAGGTAAAGGTGTTCAATTATATATCAAATGTGTATTTGGTTAGGTTGAATTGATCTAGGTACCAAATGGCCTAAATGGTGCCAAAAACAAAGTCCACGTCACGATGTCAAGTGATGGTCATCGTGATGTCAAGTGATGGTCATCGTGATGTCAAGTGATAGTCGTCACGACGAGACCTGAATTTTAAACCACGGCATGATAATAAACCCTTGATGTCACAACGAGGCATGTCATTATGTCATGTTGCAACGTCAAGCTAAAGTTTTGGAAATGATTCAAATTGGTCATTGTTCGATTCTGGGTTAATTTTAGAGCATAGCCATACTCGTATAAGACCTGAAAAAGGTTGTATTGTATGATTTATGTTTTGATGTAAAATTTCTTTGCCCGTAGTTTCTCTGACAACGACTGTAGCATTTTGTAACTCGAAATTGACGATCGGGTTGGACGAGGGGTGTTACAAATGTCATCTACACCAAAGGCCCACAAATAGTCACTAGGCCTCCTAGTCTTATTATTGATGAATTCCAACTAAAAGCCAAGCTATTGAATTTGTTCAAACCCTCTTCAAAGAAGCAATATTTGAACAACCCTCGAAGGGTAATGTCTTAGGGCACAATAACAAGAACCCTTTCACAAATCGTTTAATTGGGTCTTAACCTCCTCGTAACCCTACAATGAAAGCTTTAATTGCACAATTCGGTGGGAGGTAAGATTAAATTGTCCCAAAATTTCACAAATATGCACTTGTACCGATCCAAGCTTAAATTACTAACCCTTCCGTAAAGTAATTCCCCACAGAAGGGGCCTCAACCATTATGTAAAATATAATAGCCCTGGTTTGGTAGTCTTATTCACTTGGGCCAACTAAACTAAATTTTGGAATTTTGGAAGACCCTCAACTTAGGCCACCCTATCAGTTCATTGTAATGGATAATAAACCCTATAATGATCAACCAAGAAGCTTTGATTAGTTTCCCCGGTGCAACCCTATAGTAGTTTAAATTTTTTTCCTATAAACAAATGGATGAAGAAGTGGAACCCTACCTCCAGTATACAGAAAGAAAAAATAGTAACCTGACATCTACCACCATGCTTGTGCCCACTCATGGTGCTTAGAAAGTTAGCCCTTGTGGGGATGCTAAACTAAAATTTTGTAATGATTCAATTCTAGCCTATGAAAGCGGAGCAATTGCCTCATCCCTTTCCCTCTCACCCACCACAAATTCCATTTCTAACCTTAGGCCCTTCTTAATCTTCTTTGTAATGACCTTGTTGGTGTTGGTCTCTCTATTACGAGTATCTTCGACCATTATAATCAAATGAAAATGAAGAAAAACAAAAGTGAAAAGGTTGAAAGATAGAATCTTACCCGTAAAACCCTGAATCTAAGAAAAGAAGAATGACAAAGAAAGAATAAGAATGAAAAATGAATAACAATAAAGGAAAGTAATAAAAGAAGAAAAAATTCTTAATGATGTAGAGAGTAGAAATTTCAAGAACACTTAAAAAAATTTCAATTGAAGCAAATAGACTTCAACTATTGAAGTTTAGGGACTATTTAAATGGTTTCTTCAAAATGGTGTGTCTAGAAAACCAACAAGTCTTATGATTCATGTCCAGTCTAAATAGAACACATGTCCCACGAAAGGACACAAAAGTTTGTCTTATCATTGGTGTTGCTTCCTAAGACACAACTTTAGCACTTTAGCACTAATGTAACCATTCTAGAACCTTCGGTGCACTCCCTTTTTCCTTTAAGCATTCTCAGCATGCACAAACCACACATTTCTTCATCTTCCATTAAACTATATTGAGAAAGTTGTTTGGAAGGTCCCAAATTAAACCACTTTGTAACCTTCCTCTCGATTATGAGCCAATTGTTATACCCCTACATTACTAAGGACACATGGAAGGATAGGAAGCGACTTGCAAATTACCCTCTGTTAGATACCCTTTTAGTAACCCTTCACCTAGAACCATACATGATTGACCCTCCGCGAGTCCTACCTAAGTTGCCTTAAAGATGATCCACTATGAACTTTCTATAGGGACCATTGAGGGACCACTAAGGCACAATAACCTCATCAAGGACAATGTCAGACAAGACCTCACATTACCATATATAGTGACAACTTACTTGTATCGGCCATTACCATCTAGTCTACAACTTGATTATACCCACCTCCCATATTGTTGGCTATGTGGCATAAAGGGGACAAAAGGGTATTCCTCTATAAATACCAAAGCATGAGAGATAAAAGATCTCCTTCTTCCCCCCTAAAAAGCTAAGTATCAGATTCCTTCTCCACCTTATCTCTTCTTTTTATTCATAACCATCTCATCCAACTTTTCATCTGTAATAGGTGAATCAGCTACCTTGCCTCCACCACATTCTCTTCTTTATCTCCTCTCTTATTAAAATCTTGTATCAACATATATATTTGTCTTTAACATATGAATTATCATTACAAACAACATTGCCATTTTAAAAAAAAAATGTTTAATATAAATATGAAATAAATTCTCAATAACAACATCAATATATATCATTGTAATAATAATAATCATCATCTTCCATAATTTATAAAAGCCATTCTATAAACAAATGAGAAGCATGAACTAAGAAAAGCAAAGAAAATATCTTTTAGACTTTTTGGATGTTAATTTTAAAAACTATATACATTTAAGGTATTTTTCAAAATTTTATGAATTTTAATTTTTTCACATAATCATAATTTTTAAAATACTTTTTTATAATTTTAGAATATATAATATTATATATCTTTAGATTATTTATTTATTTTTTAAATTTATTTAGAATTATCATTAAATAATTGTAAATGTACGAAACTGATATTTTAGTTATAATTAGTTATAATTTAGAGGCCAAATTAGATATTAACCCTTGAGTTAATGTGTCACATCATCATTCCATTAAGGAGGTAACGTTGATTGACAGACAAGTGATTAAAATGTTATAACCCAATAATGTTGGTGACTATATTATAACATTTGATAGTTGGGTGACTAAAAATAAAAACCCAACTTTAATTTAGTGATGATTTGTGTAGTTTACCTATAAAATATTTGATGTGTAATAAGATATCTCAATTGATTTTTCCTTCAAAACCTTCAATTCTCCTTTTTTTGGTAAATAAATAAGAGTTTAGCCATAAGCTAAAAGTATAGTAGTATTATTCTCCATCAACTAGTGTATGCATGGTGCGTTGGACATCTTCCTCCAATAAATCTCTCACATATGGTAGTGGATCTACATGAATAATCAACTGTTACATTCCACCTCTAGCCTCTTTGGCGATGCAATCTACCACCTTGTTATTATCCCTCAAAATATGTCGGAATTTCACATCTCAGTCTTTAGAACACCAGTCATGTATTAGCTTAATTTCGCTAAAATTGTTGCCCATTGCTAACCCATTTTGTATAACGTCAATTAACAAAGCATTATCACTCTCTAGCTCCACTTGACGGAAGCCCTGTGCCCAAGCTAGCTTTAATCCTTCAAGCATTGCCCAGGATTCAACCTGAAAGATATCAGACATACCTATCATCATCTCGAAACCCCCATCCATCCTCCATTCGGCCATCTCATCACTCCACCTATAACCGCCCTCGGCCTAGTCATTATTTATATTTATATTCAATATTAATACATATATGAAATGTATAGGAAAGTATAATTTTCAAAATATATGAAAGCTTTTCAAATAAACTTAAGTATATATGTATTAGCTATTTATCTATATTATATTTAAGTCCCTAATTAAATTAGTGTGATAAGTGAATTAATTATAACTTAAATGAAAAGCTCATAATCTCCAAATTTTAATTTAACTATTTTAACCAAAATCTTATTTGTAATATAATAAAAAACTTAATAAATATATATATTTTTACATAAATTTGTGACTTGCATGCATAATGCAATATATATCAAACACAATCTCTCCCAGAAGTAAAGAAATACTTTTGATTGCATGATTTACTACTTTTACTGGATTTCAGGGACTTTCTTTTGTTTTGTTTATTATAAATAATGGAAAACTCCCGGGAACAATATTTCTACTTACTGCACCCTTAAAATGATCCACATGACTGCATTCTTTTCATCTTTTCTTTTTCACCCTCACTTGTTCATCAATCTGCTTTTCTTTTCTTTTATTTATTTCAGTAAAATAAATACAGAGACCAAGGTCTTTTATATTTAAGAATGTGGGAGTTGTTGACTTTTAAGTAAGAAAACAACAAATGATCCGACATTTGATGGTGGGATGGGAATTATGTCGTGGATGAAGTTCCAGAATTAATTCCTTTCTTTTTCTTTCCTTTTTAAGCATTAAATCCATAGCCCAATCACATCCTTTCCCCTTTCCCCCTACCAATCCATTAAAAAATTTAAATCTTTTTCTTTCGATTAGACGTATCCATGGGTGAAACTTCATGGACTGGTTTTTCAACAAAATCTCATGCCCTTAGCTTGACTTGTCAGTTTGTTTTAGTGTTTAAAAACAATCATTATTATTTAGAATTAATTCCAATAGAATGGACCTAAACCTAAAAACCTATTTATCTTAAGCTCGAGTTGTATGGATGGAGTGTATTGTGCCAAAAAACAATTTCTCCTTTTTGGTGAGCAAAGCTAAATGTGTGAAGAAAACAAGCAACAGGAAGGGTATTGTTGCATTGTTGATATGGAACATAATTATGTTAAACTCTCCCGATTTTAAGACCTCATGTCGTCAGTAAAGCAAGGTCACAAAATAAAGTTGCATAAAGGAACCAAAAACTAATTAAATAAATGAAGTCCACGTTTTATCTCTGGGAAATCAATAAAAAGTCCACGACTTAAATCATATAAAAAAGCTCGATAATGACCCCAAAATCTATGTTATCATCAATTTGGTTTATTTAATAAAAATGGGTTGGATTATCTTTAAATTCAACTATTTGTGTGCTATACTCAGAATTGGATTATAATTAAAAAAAAAAAGGGAGTAAATTGCAATTACATAACCCAAACCCAAACAACAATAGGTTTGGTCCAGTGGTGGGATCTGAATTTATGATACAATTTCTTTCTTAAAGATAAAAGACATAATGGGACGAATTAAATCCTAAAGGTAAGAAATGATTTTGTTGGGCTATCCAAAGAAAGAAATCGAATTGTTTTCCCGACAATTAATGGAAGTAAGAACAAAAGATAGCCACAGATGCATTAATCCCAAAGACCCACCACCGCCCCCCCTCCCCCACAAAATTGGGATTTTTCCAGTGTTGTGGCTTGCTTTCAGTGGTGAAAGCAAATGATAAAAGCAGGGCCTTGTCGGAGCTCCACCGGAGGGCCACCATTGCCGGCCATCCAACCAGCACCAGATAAAAAAGAAAATCACTATGAAATTGGGACGACAGAGACTATAGCTAACGAAGAAAAAAGGGGTTGTTTTGGGCTAAGTGCTGGCTTTTGAGAAGAGATTTTAAAACGTCTTTGATCCCCATCTCCGTCTTCTTGTTATTTTTTTTAATATTTAAATTAAAGTTAATGTAATTATTTTTAATTCAAAAAAGAATGTTCAATTTAAAAGTTTAAAAATCAGAATAAAAATAAATACCATAGTATAGAAAATTCAAATATTTAAAATGAATGTTGATTTGAATACTAACTCGATTAGCATGGGTATTATTGTCAATGTAGGAAGATATGAGTTTGAATGCGTTGAAACACGTTATCCTCTTATTTATAGGTTAGAGAGGATTATGAGTAGTTCTTATAATAAGATTGTTCAAAAAATATATTTACCAAAATAAAATGGATTCAATAAATATACGAATGCCATATTGATTATGTTACTTGATGTTGAAAGAAAAGGATTGAAGGGGGCCTTTGCAAAATGTAAATGATGGTGCAATTGTAAAAGATAAGACAAATTTGATATTTGTATAATCCTTTTTCAATTACACCTTTATGTTCCTTTCATGGGGTTCATCATTCACTCTATATCACCTTTCATCCACCTCCAAAACTAAGGAGAGTAGACCTATATGAGTTGAGTCTATGATAAGATTTATTTGAATTTGAAGTGGGTTGGTAAGTAAAATACTAATTAATAATCATTTTAAAATGAGGTTTGTTCTATTTTGATCACTTTAATTTTTTTAAATTTAATTATTCTAATTAAAATAATTATTTAAATTAATCACTGTAGTTAAAAATTATGTTATCCATTAACGAATTATTGATGTGACATATTAGTCAATTGAATGACGTCACTTGTGGTATTTTTTTCTTTTATCTTTTAATTAAAATTTAAGAATTTTTTGTAACTATTGAAAAGTTTTTTTTTTTCTTCTCTCTATCATCTAACCACTCCCTATTCAAGCTATCTCAAACCTTACATTCACTCTCCACCACCCCATCTGACTCCTTTATTTCGTAAGAGGATGTTTGCGGTACCAATTTGTATTCTTAATTGAAGCTTTCAATTTCTTGAACATTTAGTTTTTCATAAAACTCAAGGTTTGAATATTCTGCATGGTTGCAACTTAAGTTATGGGTATTAACATGGATCTTAACTTCAATCTCCTTGAAACTGGTTATCTCACCCTATCAATTGTTGTTGTTGCCTTCACTTTACAAGTAATATCACCATCTTTGTTTCAATAATTCAAACAGCCTCATTTATAATATATATATATATACACCATCTTTGTTGTTGTTGTTGGGTACAATAATAAGTCAAATTACAATATTGATGAGGAAATATGTGTTCAAACATTAAAAATAATATTGTTGGAAGAGACAACGACAAACCTCGAATATAAACTCTAAAATAAACATGAAAAATAAAAAAAAATTCTAAAAGAAATTTTATCCGCACCATCATAAAGAAATTAGAGGAAAATGAGCTTACTTAATATTCAACCTAAATTTTTATATCTACAACATATAGTTGTTGTCATTTAGCCAAGAGAATATATATATATATATATATATATAAGTAAGAACTCGACATTAAATTGGTGGGATAATATTATTGTTTGTATTTTGGGTAACCTCAATTATTTCTCCAACATATATGTTTAGGAGGGGTGTATGGTAGATTGGCTCATGAACCCAATATGGAAGACTTGGAATATGGATTCAATTAGAGATATAAGATAATGGATCCTAGAGTGGCTATATGTTGGGATCCTGTGTCTTGTACTATGGCACTTGTAGAAGCATAGGAATCATGATGTGCATTATAAAGGAGTTGTTCCCAACCCAACCCAACCCAATCCAATCCAAGTGGGTATAGTTGGAAGGTGTGATCGGCAACTCTGAGTAGAGTACAAAACGTTACTAAATATCTGCAGGAATAATTCTGGCAATGGAATTGAGCAAGTTCATATCAACAAATATTCTTTTATCACAACAAAATTAATTATTATGATAACTTTTTTTTCCATTAATTTACTTCTAGAATTAAGATTATTTGTCAAAAAAAAAAAAAAATGCAATCGTTTATTATTATTACAATTGTTTGCAGTTTTAGTGTCGACAATTTGATTACGAAAGAATTGAATAAATCTAATCACTTATTTTTATCACATTTACTCACAAATTTAGCATAAAAAATTTTGCATTAAAAAGATTGAATAGTTGTGATGACTTTAAATCTAATTACTATAAATTATATTAATTATTTTTTTCTCCACTAAAAGTGCTATCTCATGTAGTTATGGTTTTATTTATGTTCAACTATATTTTTTAGTTTTGATTATTTTTGTTTATCTTTCTTTTTATTAATTCTATTAAATTCGATATAATGAATTAAATAAATTAGCTTGATCAAGAAAATTATAAAATAATATAAAATATGCTTAAATGTTTAGAATTTTTTTATAAAATAATTAAAAAAATCAATTAAACTCTTAATTAAAAACTACAATCAATTGAGTTTTCAATTTAAAGATAGTAATCGATTGAGTGAAGATGCGGTGGCGGCGGTGTGGAAACAATAATGACATGGCAGATAAAATAGGATTTCGCATGAAAAATGTTGACAGATGGAAGGTTTAATTGATTTTTTAATTATTTCACGAGAGTTTGATTAATTTTTATAAATTATAAAAAAATTATAAAAACTTGAGTAAATTGTACCATTTGTCACTAAATTATAGGTAAGTTTTTATTTTGACCACTTAACTAAAAAAGTTACAATTTAGTCTATTCACCAATTAACCCTTGATAAGTGATTACTAATCTTTTCAATATAGCCCCTGCACTATAATTTATCCAATTTTATCACTTGGAAATTTGGTCTCATAATTTCATATATACCACATGAGCTCTTTGAATAATATTTTTGGTTTAGCTTGACTTGACATTGGCGAAAATCAAGTCTTTATATTATTATTTAATTAATAAACAATTCACATTTATCTAACACCGTACTTGAATTTTATTTTCTTAATCACCAATACAATACGAATTTTGACTTCGAAAAATTTGGGATGTTACATTTCTTGGTTTTTTCTTTGAAGTCGTGGGAAACTCTTCACCCTTAATTTACTATGGTTTGACTTTAGGGAGTTGGTTAGAACCATTTGTGAAGCTTGTTGAAGATTCTTTCTTCAAATGGTTTTGTAACGCCCAGAATAATTTATTTCTATTTCTGTAAATATTTTACATAAATGTGTATTTGCTTTAGTGGTTAAGTGTTTTAGGGGTGTGTATGAGGTTTTGGGTTCAAGTATTAGATTTGTTAATTTTGTTATTTTTGATCTAAGTCTTACCCTTGTTGAGTGGGCTTTTATAAAATTGTCTGTTATTTCATATTAGAATGAGCTTGCTGGTTCGAGTGGTAAAGGGGTGTGTTGTGTTAGGGGTCCTTGCGTGAACGTGGGTATTAGTTTTTACTCAGTTGACTGATAGAGTTTCAGTTGAACTGAAATTCTGAGAAAGTTATGAGTAGCGGGTTAGTGGGAGAAAAATAAGGGATATTTGGAATATCTTTTGTTTTTATTTTCTTTTGTTCAAAATTTTCTCTTTCTTCCAAAGAAAAGTTTGACGTCAGTTCTTCTATTTTTTTCTTTGTATTTCGTTCTTTTTCCTATTATGTTAAATTACTGTCGAATCCTTGCGTTTTGAGAATTTCGTTGTTCTCTGTTCGATTAGTAACTGAAGTATTGGGTATTCTTTAACTTCTGTTTTCTAACGCTGGTTAGGGTTATATCTGTTGTTTCGGCAGAATGGTGAGTAGTTAGGAGATTGATTTTTTTCCAATTCGTGGTGTAGGTAAATGTGGTGAGCGGTGAAGGTTTACTCCGACAGTCTAAATTGCGCTAGGGTCTGTTCGTGTTATTGGTAAGTCTTGAGCGTTATTTCGGGTTTTCTATTGATTTGTAAATTGAGGGAATCAGGAGTGTTTTTGCATCAGAACCGTACCAAATGTGTACTTGAAACCAGAAAATTGAACTTCGACAAAAGCCAAAAAACCATTTTGTCGACGCCACACGAGCGTGTCGCCGATCGTGTGGTTGGCATTGTGGTTGACGAGGGCATGGCCATGCGCAAGACACGGCTGTGTGGTGGTGTGAGTGTGGCTGTAGTTGAGCGTGTGAGACCATACGGGCATACCAAATGGGCGTGTGGATTTTGGGCCAGGCAGAGCCAATCTAGGCATGTGGGCCCACACGAGCATGTTGGCCTATATTTTTAAAAATTTCTCTAGGGTCGCATAGGTCATTCTGATTGACTATAGGCTTACTATAGGGTCGATAAGGGCTAACCAAACCTTAGATTATGTAATCTAATATTCTGGTAGTATGCTCTAAGTAGGACATTATTATGCATGTCTGACTATTCTGCTATATGTATATCTGATATTTGTACACAAGCATGATAAGTATGTTATACCTGTATTTGTATCTGTTTGGGTGGGATTGTATATATGGAAGAAGTGTTCTGTAAGGTGACCTTCATCTATATTCTGGCAACTTAGCTGTACTTTATTTGATATGTGTCATAATGGCACGATATGGTGTATAGGGATGGGTGGGTGTTTTTAACCCCATATGGTGTGATGGGATAGTTAAAGTTGGTGTGTAGAGGATGGGGGTAGGATTCTGTATATCTGATTTGCATATCTGTAACTGTTATATGTATCTGAAATGGACATGAATCTGAATCTGAATCTGACTGTATAGAGGATTTCTGTATGTTTGCATATCTATTTCTGTGGATCGCACACTTTTTGTTCCGTTCAGGTAATCCACAGACTTAGGCGAATCGGAGTAGCAGATTCTCGCTGTAACACCTGTAACACCTGTAACACCCTAAACTCAGCCTAAACGTTATGGCAAAATCCAGAAGTGTCACGTGAAATGGGATTGAAAACTGTTGTCGTTAAGTTAAAACCATATTAGTTCGTTAATTCTTATCGCTTTTATCAATATCAACATTCTTATTCAATTAGTTACTTAGAGGTAAAACGTATTTGTAGCAAAAGCTTATAAAACCGTTGAATGTAGGAGAAACCATTCTAAGTTTTTAGAAAACCTTTATTTTTTGGGTAAAATTCAAGCTTTTGTCGAGTTTTGCAATATTAAAATCATAAAACGTAGTCAAACCCAAGTGTAAACAATAGTCCGGAAAGTCTAAATTTTATAAAAATACCCAGAAAATAATCTAGAATTTAAAGTAAAAACCAAAATCGAAATCGGTCCATGACATATGGTCATCGTCGAGTCCTCCGCTACACTGATCCGCCTAAGACAGTGAATTACCTGTACAGATCAAACAGAAGGGAGTGAGTTTACGTAAACTCAGTGTATAACCCTATAAAATTAAGCATGCACACATACAGAAATTCAGAATCAGACAGATATAGATTCGGGCCTAAGCTCATTACAGAAACAGACATAGATGTGCAGATCAAAAATCAAAAATAAAATCCTACCCCCATCCTCTACACACTATCTCTGACCATCCCTACACACCATGCGAGGTTTAAAACACCCACCCAGCCCTATACACCATATTGTACCGATGCGGCACATAACAAATATAATGCAACCATGCTGCTAGATAATAGGCGTAAATTGCCTTTCAGAACACTTCCTCTTATATACATCATCCCAACCCCAATATCTGATACAAAAATATAAAAATACATATGAACAGTCTAACATACTCACATGCTTACATATAAGCGTACATAGATAGCAGATATGCAGATAATAGTGCAAGTAGACGTACGTCAGTATCCTAATCAGATCAGTATATCAAATAATCAGATCATACAGTTTAGGGTTTATTTAGCCCTTATCGACCTTACAGTAGGCCCACAGTCGTTTGGGACGACCCGTGCAACCCTAGGGAAAAATTTAGATAAATGGGTCCACACGCCTAGATTGGCCTTGTCCGTGTGGATCACACGGCCTGGCCTGGAATCCACACGTCCGTATGGCCCATACGCCCTATTTGGCCTAGCCCGTGTGGTTCACACGGCCACACTTCGACCATCACATGGCTGTGTCGTCGCACACGGCCTACCACACGGTCGTGTGGCGTAGACAGAGAGGTTTTTCAACTTTCGTCGATTCCTGTTTTTCTGCATTTTGGCTACACACCTGATATCAATCCGCAAAATACCCAATACCATTTTAGAGGGTTTATTAACGAATTGACAACAACAATTCAACAAAACCTCGACTTACTGTCGACGAAAAACCTCTGTCCAAACAATTGAAGCGAAACTTACTATTCGCAGCCTTCCCCTACACCAACAATTGCATAACCAAGAATCAGAAACTACGCTACACTAACATTCCAACATAACCTCTACAAACGCTTTCCAATCGAAAGTTAACACTTTTCGATCGACACCACACTTACCAATACGAGAACGTCCACCAAACAAGGCACGAGGAGAAACGCGAAAGGGGAAAAAAATATTTCATTGATAAAGGTAAGGGAAGAAAACGACAGAAGAGAAGAGATAATTTTGAAGAAGAACGTAAGAATTTGGGAAAGAAAGCTAAAATTTTTGAAAAAAAGAATAAAATAAAAAAATAAAAATGAAATCTGATAACTTCCCAAATCCCTTAATTATCTCTCCACTAACCCACTAACACCCAACTCCTCAGAATTTAAATTCCATCGAAACATTGACACAAAATCGAGCAAAATATCACCTATGCTCACGCAGGGATTTGAATTCAGGACGTCTAGCACACCAATTCCCTTACCACTTGAACTAGCAGGCTCATCCTGATATGGTTTACAAATAAATTAACTTAAGCCCACTGAATAAGGATAGGGCTCAATTCCAAAAATAACAAAATTTGATAAAGATAGAATTTGAACTTAAGACCTCACACACACACCCAGAACACTTAATCATTATAGTAGATACACATTTTTTTTCACATTTTCACAGAAGCAGAAATGTAATGTTCAAGGCGTTACACTCGTGGAGACCACTTGACTATAAACCGACTTTATGATTATGGTTTTAGTTTAAATTAATGATTACTTTGGGGGTTTGTAAAAATTAGACTCTTCGGACTTTTGGATTTGAGTTTTCAATTTAAATATTTCATTTGAGACGAAAAAGCATAATCATGGTTTTATCAAATCAAAGGTTTTTTGAAAACACAAACGAGATTTTCCTAATTAAACGTTTTATGACTTTCGCTGTAACTTACGTTTTGGCAAATAAATAAGTTAAACAAACGCTTTCAAATATAGACATAAACAAATATGAGTTTTGAAACTTGAATGGATTGACGAAACGTTTTCAAAACCCTACCTTATGACATCTCCGAATTTGGCCATAACGTCTAGGCCGGGTTTGGAGTGTTACAGGTTTCATAAGATATTGTCATTTTATCATCTTTCATCCTATATTTTTCCATCTTCTTTATATCTTTATTTATCTTGATTATGTTCATTAGAAACATTTTCTAATACTTTATCTTCTTGTTCAATTTTAGGTTGCCTAGCCACCAAGATAGGGTTTCTCTCTTTGATTCAATTTTCTTTTGCTTCGAACAACTTGAACTCGATCCTATTCGTTATGTCTCTATTGTTTTATCACCAGCTTAATCAAAGGTTTAAAGTTAATAGTAGAGATAAATATACAAACAATGGGATGGAAAAAATTGTGTAAAATATTAAAATTTATAAAAATAAAATAAAAATAAAATGAAGCTTTGATTAAAGCAATAAAATTAAAGTTTTATAAATATTGATGTCATGAATTTAAATCTCACTATATACAATTTTTTCATTAATTTTATTAAAAATAAAAGAGAAAATAATCTTGTAATTTTAAATAAATGATGATATTTTAATAATTTTTCCAGCTAATTAACATTCAGCTAAGTCAATTAAAATTAAAAGAGATATTGATAATATGAAAGTTTATATATAGGAGAAAGGATAATTATTTTATAATCTTCATTAGAAGTATTAAATTTTACAAGTAAGATTAAAAATATATAGCACATTGCATTTATTCACATGTTCCTTTCGATTTTATTTGTGGTGTTTAAAATCTCCACTAATTGTATATAAAATTATTCTTTTAATTGTCAATCACGTTATTAGTTGAGTAATAATTTGTGTGATTTTCAAGTTGGTTGGCATAAAGTTTAGGGTTTGATATATATATGTGTTTGTAAACTTTTTTCCTCATTATAACGTAAATGTTCACTTCTATTTAAAAAAGATAAATTATACCATTAATCACTCAACTATTAACATATTTCTATTTTGGTCACTAAATTATAAAAATGTTCACTTTAGTCACTAACGTTTTAGATCATTTTTGTTCTGGTCACTTTCTGTGACATGATTAATAGAAATGATGATATGACATTTTTCTAACTGGTATAACAACACATTTAGTCTTCAATACTTACATATTCTATCAATTTGATCTTAATTTTCAATAATTTAATAAATTTAACCGTCTATATTTACAAATTCTATCAATTTAATCTTCAAACACATATAATTAAATATAACTATAATTAAAAGATTATTATATGTTACGAAAAGTACAAAATATAATATTATAATGGGAAAAATTTTAGTACATTGTAAGTGAAATTGACTCCACAAGTAGGATCAATAAGTTGACAAATATTCTATAAGATGATAATAAAATATAAAAAAATACACTGTAAACCCTATTAGTTTTATATATTTTAAGGAAAGATTATATTATTTACCATAAAAACCCCATGACACATTTTAACCTAAAAATGTAAAAATGTCACAAAACAATGGTAGATTGGAAAGAATTGTGATCATTTAAAGAAAAAAAGTAGTTATTATCATTTTTCTCTTCTTAGTAAATTGAATGTTAATTTTTGTTTTGGGCCTTCACAAACATCCTCTAATTTGTATTGAAAAAGGATTTATATCTATTATCAATATACCTATTTGTAGATAAAATTTATAAATATTTAAAATTATAGCAATTGAAAAAAGTCAGTAACGAAATTAAATTTAATGATAAAAAAACATATTAATGATTGAATGAATTTTTATAAGTTAATATTGTTTTATTGAAATCGTGAAGTGGATTCACTATTTTCACGTAGACTTAATGGCAGCTCTAAAACACACACTATTTTATACGTTTTTGGATTTCAAAATCCCTTTCGGAAATTTCTAAGGGAAGCTAAATTATGTTTTTGGTAAAAAAAATATTTTTTTTAAAGTATTGATTGGACTAAAAAAATTAAGGATTAATTTTAAACAATGTATTTAAACTTTATCAAATTGTACTTGTTTATTACACTACTGAAAATTTTAATTATTTTCAATATTTAAATTTTAAATTTTAAAACATAAAAAGTAATTAAACAAACTGTTAACTAATTTGTTACTATAATATTGAAACTAATTAAATTAATCTCCATCTAAATTTTATTTTATGTTTTCATATTGTTCTTAATGAAATCAACTCGATAACTCATATTTAATAATTGTTTGTGAAACTTAAGTTTATTTTGATTATATAATTTCAAATCTTTCATACTAAGTTAAAAGTAAAGAAAATTCGTTATAATTAATTAAATTAATTGTTTTTTCTTAGCTTGGGTGAAGAAGTGATGAAAGAATTCAGGGTTTTGTTTGACATGAAAGATAAAATTAATTGATTTAATTAATTGTAAGGATTTTTCTTTGCTTTTAGCTTAGTATGAATGTAACGACTCGATTTCCAATGATGTCAAAAAATACAATTTTGGGACTCCGTTTCCGTAAATCAAGCCCGTAAATATTTAATGAAGATATTTATGGAGTTATTATATAAGTGAATTGAATTTTGGATAAATAATTTAGTCAAAACTGTGTTTAATTAAAGCACAGGGACTAAATTGTAAAATCTAATCGCTATAAATTTTTAATTAGAAAATGAATTAAAGACTTAAATTACTATTGACCCATAGGTCTAAAATAGCAATTAACCCATCTTAATAGTTATAATAGTGGACGGTTGATAAAAAAGGGCATTAGCTTAATTTATTAAATTAAGTTTAATTTAAAACTAATTAAGTTATATAAAATGAGAAAGTGGAAGAAAAGATGAGCATTATCATCTTCTTCACCAAAAGCATCGAAAATAAGAGAAAGAAAACCTAAGAGAGATTGGGAACTTTCGGTTCTAATTGGTACGTTGAATTTAGTTTTTTTTATTATATAATTTTTATATTTTTGAAATTATGGGAGCTTGATTCAACTAGTTCATATACCAATTTATAAAATTATTACGGCACGTTAAGATCACTGGAATGGAATAGAGCTATAATGGTCATTCTGTAGAAATAGAATAGGATTGTAACGGAATTGAATATGCATAATAATAGTTCGATTGAATCAAATGAAATAAGTATTATAATAATATTCATACGTTTAGTTGAAAGGAAAAAATATGTAATAGCAAAAAAAAATAAAAATCAAATGACAAATATATCTTTTAATATTTTAATGTGTTTTCCATATCAATTTAATATTTTGATAGATATTTTCTATCAAACTAATAATATTAAAATATAAAAAAATTCTTAAACTATAGGAGTCTCACACTGCATCTTCAGCTTCAGCAACAATCATCTACCTATGATGGTCGCAACCAAAGCTATTTTCTTCTGAGGGTATCGTAATTTATGTAATTACACAAATATTGTAATAATTTTATATAATTAATATTTTGCGGAATAGAAGGTGATTCAAAGCTCACCCTATAGATTCTTCGACTTTTAGGGTTTAAGGTTTTGAATATAAATAAAATATTTGTGTAAAGGAGACTTTTAAAGATACTTTATTCAAAATTGAAATCTCAGATTATTATATACTATTATCTATTATCTGCATCATAATAAGAAAACATGTCTACCAGTCAAACTAAGTTTGGCAATCCTTTGACCCAAAAGATTTAAAAGTATCAATTTAATATTTTTTAAAATTACTACTAAGAAAAAGTTTAAAAGTATCAATTTAATATTTTAATTATAGTTCGGGGGTTAAATTGGTTATTAACCTTTTAAATTAACATGTCATATAATTCTTTTAATAAAAGTTAACGAATAAGTGATCAAAATATAATACTTTGATAATTTTAGTGACAATTATATAATTTTTGAAAGTTGAGTGACTGAAATTTAATTTTAATTAAAGGTAAGGACAGGTGATACAGTTTACCTAAAATAGATATAAATCATTCTATAACACACTTGAAATGATATTATAAACGGTAGCTCATTATAAGAAGGAAGAATTGGATGAAACGGTTACGCCACGTCATCTATGTCCCTTCCCAATCAATTAATAACATGTCAGCTATTTTTTACATGTCATTTACACATAATTTAATTAGATTTTTAATCATTTAATGACATGTCAATTAATTTTTACATCTCATTTACATATCATTTAATTAGATTTTTTAACCATAAATCCCTAAAATCTCAATTACAAATTACTCAACCCTAATTAAATGTTCTATCTTCGTGTCTCTGCTGCTGCTTCACATCTTTGCTGCTGCTTCATGTCCCTGCTGTTATTTTTTTCCAGCAACCGCATTGCTGTTGCAATCTCTGCTGATTTGCTTTGATTTTTCTGCGTGGCTACTGCAATTTATTTTACAGGTGAGTTTTTTTCAGTCATGGATGGATATTCAGGGAAGGGTGAAGTCGGGTTGTTTCGGATGGAGGATTCCAGTTTTCCTTGTGGGACTAGTCTTGAGAGACTTTTGACCAATTGCCTTAGTTTGGGTAGTTCAGCTTCGAGGTACGATGATGGTGATGATCGGAGCGTTGAACATGATGATCGAAGTAGTCAAATTATACATATTGGTTCTATACGTGGTACCAAACACAAAAAAATCTCCAAAACAATCGTAATCCAATTTTAATCTTCCATCTCTCCAAAAAAAATTAGCTAGTCGATTATTCTGGTCCACTTGCATTGAATAGAAAAACATAAGGTCTTCAGCTTGCTTATATTTGAAAAAATTGATAATGCTCTGTGCATCCCCTGCTTCAATCAGTTTCTCTCTTTCAATTCGCAAGAAATTATGATAATCTTATTTAGTAAATGTAATATTTTCAAACCCAATCTCCTTCCTAAACGAATGTTAAATTTCTTTGACTATAAATTAAAGGTGAATAAGAGTGGACCTTCCTTTAATTTGGGTTTGAAACTGGACCCAATCTCCTTCGTAGGTGAATAAGAGTCATATTTATATAACTATAAATTAAAGGAAGGTCCACCTTCCTCCGTTGACTTTTCTTTTTGCATTTTAAAAAATGTTAAATTTTAGTTTTGGTCCCTCTATTATATCTAATATTGAGATTTAATCTTTAAACTTTAAGTTCTAACATAATTTGATCCCTATATTTTTATAATGTTATTAATTAGTTCCAATAGTTGATATAGTGAACTTTTTGATTAAAGTATTACGTAGTTATATATAATTTGAAAGCTCTAAGAGTGTCATTATAAGGTGATGGTTAAATTTCAAATTTGACCCCTAAACCATGTTGGAACTTGACATTTAATCTATATATTTTAATTTCTGACATGATTCGGTCTAGGGGTGTTCATAGTTCGGTTAAAACTGAATTAACCGATCGAACCGATCTAATTCAGTTAATCGGTCAGTGGCCAAATGTAGTTTGGTCGGAGGCTAGTTAATAGTTTTTTTTTTTAAATTTCGGTTATTGGTTAATTCGGTTCGAAATCGAATAATCAACAAAATTAATTGAAATAAATAATATGTATTATATATAAAATAATTTTTATATTAGCAATGTATTTTTTGAACTATTATTTTTTATATTAATTGAAATAAATAATATAGAATATATTTTTTTGTGCTATTTAAAAAAAGAAAAAAGAAAATGAACGTTAGCAATGTATTTTTTATATGTTTTATACTCATTTTAACCAAAAGACAAAAACATATAAATTTCGGTTAATTCAGTTAACCGGCCGAATTAACTGAAACATTTCGGTTCGGTTAATGTATTTGTTAAAAATTTCGGTTCCGATAACGTTTGGAGATTTTTACATTTTGTGTAATTTGGTTAATAGTAATTTGATTCGGTTAATAACCGAACTGACCATTTGAACACCTCTAATTCAGTCCCTTCATTTTTATAATGTCGTTAATTAGTCTAAATAGTTAATATTTTTAACTATTTCAATCGAAATGTTGATGAACATTATTCCAACAGAAAAAAAAATTTAATCAATAATTTTAACGTTATTTTTATTTTTACATGACTATTAAGTACATATATATTTTTTAAATTATAAAATGTGAGACTACATAAAAACTTAATAGGAGAATCTTATTGGTGGTAAGAATTAGATTAAAATTAAAATATCACACAAGATACTAGTATGTGTTGTGTTTTTGTTTTTATGAAAACCAAAATATTTATTAATAATAATAAATAAATAATTATTTGGTCATACACTCACATTTATAATTTTAATAGATGGCTGAGAGTTACTTGAGAAAGAAAGGTGATGGCCGCAATCATGGCGAGGCTTGTTGTTTTCGTAGGTAGGGACTCTTTCACATGATTGTTTGAAAAACAAACAGAAGTGAACCCGCCGTCCCCTTCTTTTATACGTTTCGGCTTCCAATATCTCTTTTTCTCTCTCTCTTAACACTTGCAGAAGTAATAGATATGTATGTACCCAAAGAAAGTAACACAATCCACCTACGAGTTTAAAATTTAGCGGTAAGTTTTTATTTTAATTATTTATTAAAATAAGTTACAATTTGATGATTAAATTATTTAAAAATTTTTATTTAAATTACTAAACTGTTAAAATTGATGTTATATAGCTTTCTTTATTTGCACTGTTTGCATTAATTAAATTTTTTTTTCCTTTTTTTTCTACAGTTCAGATTTTTTATGTGAAACAACTTTGAATGTCACGAACTTGAGAATCACAATTCAAACAATTTTTTTTCCTGATCTTAAGGTCCTTTTTTTTTACTAAAATTGTTAATTTAACATTAAATGAGACGTTAGATCTTATGTGACATAATTTACAAAGAAAATTTAAAAAAAAATAAATGTTGTAAAAATCGTGGTGTTGAGGTTTTCGAAACTTTTATAGAAACTATAGTTCACTCTATCTTTTTCTCGGTTTTACTTTTTCTTTTGCTTTTTAATTTTAGAAGTTATGAGGCACTATTTTGCTTTTCTTAAAAATTTTCATTTTAAATTATGTCACATAAGATTTTACTTGCCATTTAATATTTAAATTAATGGTTTCAATAATGAAATAACCTCGTTAACATATCATTCATAGTTTGAGATGTTAGAACGTTTTGAAATTTAGGGACCAATTTAGAATAAGGGTCAAAGTCTGGGGATGTATGGTGCAATTAACTCTATAACTTTTTTATGCTTTTGATAATTTTTTTTTTACTTTTAGAATTTTTAATTAATTTTTCATGTGACAATAGTGTCATATCAACAATGAATACATATAGGTTGTCGTAAAAGGTATTCATGAGCCGAGCCCATTTTAAAAAGGGAAAACCAATCCCCTATGGTCTACCTATATTATTTTTAAAATTTTTAAAAAATATTTATATTATTTTCAATATAATTTTTCATGTCATAATGATTTTTTTGTCCTTAACTTTACAAAAAAAATTCATTTTAGCCATTCGTTTACTTTTTCACCTCTTTTAGCCATTGAATTTGTATTTTTTTGTCAAATCACCCAAAAATGTATGGAAAAGTAAACATTTGTTAACTTTACTAGCGTGTCATACACGTGGATTACCACGTGGATGACATGTCACCATTTAACTAATTTTTTAAAATTTAAAGAATATATTTTATACTTTTTAATAATTTTAATAATTTTAATTTTTTTAAAAAATTATAATTATTTTTTGAATTTTTAAAATGTTAAAAAAATAAGTTAAATGTTAACATGCCATCCACGTGTATGCCATGTCAAAAAAGTTAAAAAATAATAATTTTTTCATCCATTTTTGAGGTGATTTGACAAAAAAAAGAGAACAAATTTAAGGGCTAAAAAATGTGAAAAATTAAATGAATAGCTAAAATAATTTTTTTTGTAAAGTTGAAAGGTCAAATAAATGATTATGCCTTTTTTCATTTATTTAAAATTATATATGCAATTTAATATTGTCTTAATATGTATGTTTAAACTATAGGAATATATATTACTATAGATTTAAATTTTTAAGTATTATAAACTACATAATATATAAAAATAATATAATATTACAAAAAAAGTTGGGCTTGGGCCTTGAAATCTTGAGCCCAAACTTAGCCAATATTTTAAACGAGTTTTTTTTTTCCAAACTCATTTTTCGATTAAATAATTTTATGTAAACTCTCCAAAATTTTGAGTGGACCTTCAAATTTAGATGGATAGCCTAATCCTTAAACAAGTTTAATTGCAATATATAATCAAACCCAAATAACTAAACATGTTATGAACATAACTTAAAACAATATGAACTTGAAATGATAATGATCCGACTTAAAAAATTCAACCTTCAAATTCAAAACCAAAATACTCAAATTTAGAATTAACTACAACTCGAAATAACTCAAAAAAAAAATCAATTTAAATTAGCTCGAATCAAAATTAACCCCAACATGTTGTCGAACTAACGGATATCATCTTGAAGAAGAAAAAAATATTTGTGAAGTGTACGGTTAAGTAAAACATGTGTTGTAAAAGTAGTATTAAAATCACAAGCTTTGACTTTTCTTCTTTATTGATAAATGAATTTGATTTTATTTAAATTTAATTCCATTTTTGGTCTAAGCCCAACCATTAATTTTCTTTTACAATTCAAATAATTTTCTATTTTATTCTTAGTAATTAATTATATTAGAAGGCATATAAAAATAAACATGTATAAGAGTTGTGGAGATAGAAAAGAAATGAAATAAAAGGTTTTTTGTTTTGTCTTTCTATTATATTATCTCTTTTTATTGTTATTTTTCTTTAATTTATTTTTCATTAGATTATTTCATAATATGTTATCAGTATTATCTTATCCAACAGTAATGAAATCTTAATTTATGTCAAAATTTTGTTGGACTCCCAAGTATTAAAAGCATTAAACTTTAATTGTATGGTTCAACAACCATGAGAATCAATGATTGCTCAAAATTTGCTTGGGAATAATATTTTTTTGTTTGCTATAAAAAATGCTTATAGTCACTATTTCTCATCCACAATGACCTAAGTCTAATAAATTTCTTTTGAGATTTGATTCGATTTTTATTAATAAGTTCAATTTATTTAATTCTCTATTCACATCTTTATGAATTTATAAAACACTTCTCATGTTTAATTATTGGACTTTCTATGTGGAGGTATTTGTTTTTTACTTTTTTATTGGTTCATTTTTTTTATAGAATTAACTAGTTTGGTTTTAATTTTGATTAAGATATATGATCATTGAGGAATGTGAGTGAAAGTATTTACTTGCCATAAACTTTGGGATCTCCACCTTATTTGCATATTCTTATGATTGCTCTTATCTATTGTGAACATGTATATGCAATGACTAAAGTTTGGGGTTCAGATCTATACATGCTTGAGAACCATATAGTCTTACACTTAGGAGTGATAGAACAATTTAAGTTTGTGTGTAATGCCCTAAATTTCTTAGTTTTGAATTGCCAAAATATGTTAAGTAATCAATTTAGTTTGATGGCTAAGTGTTTTTTTTATATGTTTGAGGTATTGTGTTCAAATCCCTTCCCTTGAATTTTTGTTGTTTTTATATTTTTCACTTGACTAGTCACATGTTGGTTACCTTTTATTCTTGTAAATTTGTTGATAAGAATGAGCTTACTAGTTCAGTGGTAAGACTCTAGCTTGCTTAGAAGTCTTAAGTTTGAATCTTGTGGTGCCCAAAACAAAATTAATTTTTATTCCCTCTTATTGTATCGTCTAAAACAGGAGAATTTGGGTGAAATCCTAACTCAATAATAACAGATTTGATTTGGTTTTATTTTGTCTTGTTTCTTTTAAAGGAGAATATCCTCTAAAATTTCTCCCTCATTCTGTCATCCCTCCTCTCTCCCCACTGTAAAACCCCAAACCCGACCTAGAAGTTGAGACTGAATATGGAGGTGTTACACCAACACATTGCAAAACTAATTTTAGTAAGTATTCAAAAAACCTTCAAAAGACTACTTGATTAGTAGCGGAAAATCTTTTTGGAGTTTTAATTTTTGAAAACCAAAATCTATTTTGTCGACTTGAATGATTTTAAAGATTCAGGGTTAAAAATATCCATTACCGACGAATTAATAACAACCCAAAAACAAGTTCAGAAACAGATTACAAACCCAAGATTCAAACCAAATTAATTACGAAAATCATCACATTTTCATACTTGCGAAAACAATTCGAGCTCCCACACGTCGTCTGGCCCTAAGTCAAAGGGTTACCTGAACAATTGAGAACAAACATAAATGTGAGGTATAACATTCAGTGAATAACCCAAATCAAATGAAGATCAAACAAAACACAATATACAAATTAGAGTGACGCAAGGAATTCAAAATGATCATATAACTAGAGCAAAACAAAATAGAAGATCATAGAGATTTCCATAACAATTGTATAATAGAACAAATGATGTATGAGTATGCCAATGCAGTATTCTTCAAAAAAACAGAATGTAGATTTTTCAGAAAACATCCTACCCAACTCTGCTACACACCAAGGTAGAGTTTCCCCTGAACTCATCCAACAAAAACACACCAAATAGTTCACCTCGGGTTGCCTGACAATGATGACCCGCCACCACGGTTGCCTTGCAACGATGGTGTATCACATTGCATTTAAACTGCCAGATCAGATACAAATGTGGTCAAGCACTATGTCGCAGTCGAACTGCCAGAAAAAATATTATGGATAACCCACCAAATAGTGTAAATCATTAAACTGCTAGAACTACCTCATTTCACATTATTCCAAACCCCATGCAATGTGTCATGACATGCAAATACATAATTAGAGTGATAAGTATGTCGGTCATGCTATCATACAATAACAAAATCAGAAAGCATAGGAGTCCATGCTTTGTACTACAGATTTATCTAACCTTAATAGACCATATCAGATTTTCCATGAAGCCACATGTATGGTTATAAATCAGAATCAGTACCAAACAATTCAACATATTTGAATATCACATACTCTTAATCAACAGAGTAACGCAGAAGTATACTATCCAACTTAACAGAATACGTATCATACCTGCATAAATCGCATGCCTTAAATAAGAGCACATTACGCACTAATAAATCATACTTACATTGGTTAAAACATATCAGATATACGTACTGATAACCTGTTATTCATCACCAGATCATTAGATATCAATTATATAGCCTAATTCAGATCATATGGACCCTACGGCAGGCCTACGTTTGATTCAAACGACAAATACGATCTGAGAGAAAAAAATTATTTTTGGCCCACACGTCCGTGTGGATTCACATGGCTTGGGTGTCTGGCTCGTATGGTCTACATGGCCTAGTACATGCCCGTGTGGCCTTTTTAACATCTCACACGGCCTGTCACATGACTTAGCACACGATCGTGTGGCTCAAAAGAGTGAGTTACATGGCCTGTCACATGGCCTAACACACGCCCGTGTAACCTAAAACCCAACATATCTCTCACACGGCCTGGACACACATCCGTGTCTCTGGCCCGTGTGACCCTATTTCCAAAACAGTGAACTACACGGCCTACCATGCTGTCTGACACATAGCCTACCACACAACCTGACGCATGACCATGTGGCATCGACAGCCATGTTTTCTGGTGTTCAAAAATCACAGAAAATATGGTTTTCATTACACACCTGACACGATTTTGATGCAGAAGCAACATAGACGATTCCAAAACCGAAAAAAATTAAATCTAGAAGGAGAACTCAAACCCCGTACAAAACTAATTTAATGCAAGATAGAAAATAAAAAGACGATTTGAAGGGAATGAATTCAAAACGAAGAAAAAAAATGAAGGAATAGAAATAATAAATAAGAAAAATGAAGAACCCAAGAAGTTTTCTGGGGAAATTTAGTTAACTTAAAGGGAAATAAAACTACCTCTCAAGGCCAAAAAAAAAAAAAAAAAAAAAAAAGAAAGAAAGAAAAGGAAAACACATTTTCATTACTTTCATAGGGATTCAAACACAAAACCAAAAAGTATATAGAAGCTTAACCATTAAACCAACAGGCTAATTCTCTTCATCAATTGATCAAAAATAACTTATAACCCAAATATCCCGAGATAGGGGTTTAATCAAATGAAAAAAAAAATTCAAGAGGTAGGATTTGAACCCAGAACCTCACACTCATAAACACAACACTTAACCATTGAACCAGAACAAATTCCTTGCAAAATTTTCAAAATCTTAACTCAAAATTGAGAGATAACCACTATTGGTTTCACTAACTCAATTTCTTCTAACCTGATTTTTGGGATGTTACACCCACTCTCTCTATTTTCTATTTGTTTCATTTTAATTTCTGTAAGCCTTCTCTGTTATCCCTTTTCTCTCTATCCTCTTCTCTTGTGTTTTGTTTTCATAATTTTTTCATAGATAACCTTTATTCCTCTCTTGCCGTCACTCTCAATGTTCTCTTTCTTTCTTTTACAGTTTTTCATCTTTTCACGTAGTCAATCCTCTATTCTTCTTCGAGTAAGTGTTAAGTTATTCACCTTTTAAAGATGTGATGTTGTTATTTCTTGTTCGTGTAGAGGTAAGTGGATGACTGATTGTTTTTTTATTGAGGTTGGTTTTGATTAATTTTAAGATCTTGTTAGGTTATGATCATGGAATGAATATTTCTCCAGCGAGTTAGATGTTGTAGAAATCACTCTTTTTCCTGTGTAAGTGTTCTGAATACTCTGATTTGAGGGCTGGTTGTGAGATTTTTAGTAAGGGTTGAGTGCCCAAGTGTTTTGGTTGAATATCTAAATGAGTATGAGTCAAATATTATTGGTGTTAGTTTACTAATCAGGTTAATATGGATGTCATGTTCAGGAATATGGATCACTGGTTTAGTGCTGACATCCCAATAGCAGTAAGGTGTATGACTCTAAACTCAATTAATCTGTGAATTGCACAAAATTAAAACCTCAGTATTAACGCCACATGGTTGTGTACTAGACCGTGTAAGCCACATGATCGTGTGTGTGGCCGTGTGGGCCATACGAACTGGGCTAGGTAAGGCATGTAGCCCCATTTTGAGTAAGTTTAGTTAGGGCTGTGTGTCAAAATGTGTTCTGAGTTCAGCAATTCTGTAGGTTTTGACATGTGATATGTATGTGGTACTTTATAGGGAAAAACTATTGTTTTGATGTATTCACCTGTTTTCTGAAAGCATGCTAGGCATAAAAACTGTAAACCAGATCTGTAACTCGTGTGTACCGTTAGCATGTTTCTGTTCTATTGAGCATTTAAGAGCATGATTATTTTGTTTGCATTTGAATATGTACTATGTTTTTGCATGTGCATTGGGGTGGGACATAGTTATGTGATGGAGGAAGTGTGGTCCTGTTAGTTTAATTGCATCATATAAATCTGGTGGAATTTCCGCAATTTATTTTTGGTAGCACAACTGCATACTTATAACACCCCAAAACCTAGCACAAAAATTTTGATCAGATCCTGGAGGTCACATTGGCCACCGTAATGGCTTAAAACATGAAACTGTTCAAACTTCACCAATACCTTTTTTTGAAACCACTTTTTCTCATGTTTAACAAAATCCAGTAATAAACTTATCTTACATTTACCAAACATTAGTTTAATCATTATTTAAAATTAATTTAAAGTGAAATTAACAGATTATGCATTATCTTTATAACCAAATTGGACTTAGGAATTTTGTTAACTGAAGTTTCAAAACCAAATTTGTAGCAGAAAATATGACATCTTAGTTTAAACAAAAAACCATAAAATATTACTTAAGAGCCGAGAGATTATTAAAGAAAAGTAGCAGTTCAGTTGGCTAAAACCCATGCATGAAATCACAAATTTAGCTCAAAACCAAAGACCCATACCATAGTTTATAAACTTATTTACAAGTCCAATTGAACATAAATTCTTATATCTTAGGAAAAACTTTATTAAAGTCAAATTGAAATGAAAAACTCCGATTTGCTGAGTCCGAGACCTAACCACGTGAGTTACTTGAAAAGATTAAATTAAAGAGGTGAACAAGAAGCCTAGTGTGAGTTTAGAACACATGTAAAGAGATAGAGTCGAATTGTCAAACAAACGTATAGAAAACTCAAATAACTTATGGTAACAAAGCACATCACATAAAGTATTTCAATTTCACAAATGTTACAACATCCATATAGGTAGAACATACTCAAATGACTGAAAATTGTTAATATATGTTAGGATTTCGACCCGATTAAGCAACGAACAAGAAAATAGCGAAATAAATTGAGAAATTGAAGACACAAATTTAACGTGAAAAAACCTCTCCAAAGAGGATAAAAAAACCACGGGTAAAGATAATTTTACTATAATGGCAAAAGAACGAAGAGTACAAAAGATGGAGATAAAAATTAACCCCGAAAACCCGAAAACAAAGAACCCACAAAATGTAAACACAAAATTCTCTAAATGTGTTATGAGTTCTAATCTCTAATGGATATCATTTTTCTAAGGTTGTAAAAGAGCCTATTTATAGGCTAAATTCATAGGTCAAATAATAATAAAATAATCTAAACTAATCAGTGTTTGATTGAAACAAGTAAAATGTAGTTTAATCTGAAGATTATTTTTCAAATTTGACTCAAAATATGAGTCATATTTAACAAATCTCCACATTGACTCATATTTTCACAATGCCATCTTTGCCAAAGCCCGCCACGAGCCTATCTTAAACTATGCAAGGAATTAACTGAGTCGAATTTATGCTTAGAAACTGGAAGACTTCTAGCCTTCGACTTGTACACTGCCAAATCAAAACTAACCCGGGTCTGATTTTTACGAACACAGTGCCCTAACTTTTCAAAACCTGTATCCAAAAGAGAACCTCTCTTCAACGAAACGGTCATACCTTTTTCCCTCGTATGACCAAGTTGCCTCCACTCTAAACGAGTTGACTTCGACTCCGTAACGGACGAGGGACGTCCGATTTCATCAGTCACTGTAGAACCTTCCAGAATATAAAGACTGCCAGTTCTCTTACCTTTTAATAAAACGAGAGCTCCACGAGATACTTTAATGCCGCTCGACTTGATGTTGATTCTGCATCCTTTCAAGTCTAAAATACTCAATGAGATGAGATTCTTTCGTAAATCAGGTACATACCTGACATCTGAGAGTGTCATAATTGTCCCATCATGTATCCTAATTTTAACAGTACCAATACCAATTACCTTACTAGATGAATCGTTTCCTATGCGCACAACTCCACCTTCAACTAAACTGTATGTAGAGAACCATTCTCTATTAGGATACATGTGGAAAGAACATCCCTAATCTAAGATCCATTCGGATGTGAGCTTGGAGTTATCGCTCGTTGACACTAACAAGAAATCATCACCGTTTTCATCGACCAAATTAGCACCAGCTACATCTTCCTCGTTACTCTCAATAGTTCTTTTATTTCGCAGTTTATAACAATCTGCTTTGACGTGACCTAACTTTTTACAATAGCGACACCTTTTGTCTCGTTTCTTTAATGCTACCAAAATGAAAGGTTGCCTATCTGCCTTACTATCCAAATGAAACTCACTGTCGAGTTTATCTCTACTCAACAAATGACCCTTCACATCTTCAAACGAGAGTTTGTCTCTGCCATAAATTAGAGTATCCCTGAAAGACTTGTATGAAGGGGGTAAAGAGCACAATAATAGCATAGCCTGATCTTCATCATCAATATGAACCTCAACATTCTTTAAGTCATTTAAAAGAGTAATAAATTGACTGATGTGATCTCTAAGAAGCTCACCTTCGTTCATGCGAAACGTAAATAGACGTTTCAACACTAAACGATTAGCCAGAGACTTAGTCGCGTAAAGAGTTTCTAACCTTTTCCACAAGACGAATGAGGTCTTCTCCATCAATACCTCCTGCAATACCGTATTCGCGAGGCACAATTGGATTGCAGACAAAGCCTTTTCATCAAGCTCTTCCCATTCTATTTTATTTAGATTCTCAGGCTTTTTCCCAGTAACAACCTTTTTCAAACCGGATTGAACTAGAATTGTCATCATCCGAACTTGCCACAGATTGAAATTTGTCTCACCATCGAACTTCTCAATTTCAAATCTTGTTACTGTCATCTTTGAACAGGCTAATCTATGAAAATTGAACTAGCTCTGATACCACTTGTTAAGATTTCGACCCGATTAAGCAACGAACAAGAAAATAGCGGAATAAATTAAAAAATTGAACACACAAATTTAACGTGAAAAAACCTCTCCAAAGAGGATAAAAAAACCACGGGTAAAGATAATTTTACTATAATGGCAAAAGAACGAAGAGTACAAAAGATGGAGATAAAAATTAAATCCCGAAAACCCGAAAACAAAGAACCCACAAAACGTAAACACAAAATTCTCTAAATGTGTTATGAGTTCTAATCTCTAATGGGTATCTTTTTTCTAAGGTTGTAAAAGAGCCTATTTATAGGCTAAATTCACAGGTCAAATAATAATAAAATAATCTAAACTAATCTGTGTTTGATTGAAACAAGTAAACAGAGTTTAACTGAAAGGTTATTTTTCAAATTTGACTCAAAATATAAGTCATATTTAACAATAAATCCCACCCAACCATCCCAACACACCAAATCCGTCCAACTTGCATACCGAATAGGATACACTAGACCCATCCATCCACTACACACCAAAATTGAGTTATGGTGGGCCCATCCAACAGAAACACACCTTAAAATGGTCCTATGCCACTGGAGTGTTTAACAGTCAAGCTGCCAACATTATTGTGGATTTACCACCAATTTAAAACAATGCAGTTTAATTGCCAAACAAACTTATTTCATTTCATAACCTTGTCCTAACCACAAATGCAAATGCAAATAGTGTTATGCATACGGATATACAAAATCAGACATGTTCATATTTAGTTTCCAAATATCCTCAAACATAATTGTATCCAACACCATTTAGCATAATTAACAACATCCATAAATTTTAACTAACTCATCTGAATGATCTTATATACAAAATTTAGTATAACAAAGTCATATTAGTATCCTACTTGAATAACGAAATTTAAATACATGTATACATATTTATATATGAATCCAAGTAGTAATGTACCCTTTATAGACATTCAACAATCAGTATAAATGTCCCATTTACTCCTAAAGGGCTTAAACATGCAAGGGATCACTCAAGGACTAGAATGAATCAAATTACAAAAAAGGAAAAAAAACTGCAAAAATAGGACCATACAACTGTGTGGCCATGCTGTGTTGTAGTGTTCAGACTGTGTGACAGGGGTACACGACTATGTGGACAGACTGTGTAACTCTCTATGCCTGTGTGACAAAATACACAATTAAGAAACAAGGGAGACACGATCGTGTCTTAGGCCGTGTGTGATCGATAAAATCCCCAATAAAGGTCACACATTTGTGTGCTAGCCTGTGTGATTCACACCAGGCCGTGTGACTAGAAAATTACCCTAGCTTTTTAAGCGACACACAACCGTATGGACCATCCATGTGCAGTAATGCACGTGTAGCTACCCGTGTGGTCTAAAAACCACATCAAAACTTGCTGCAAAACATGAATTTGATACCATAAAACACCTACCATTTACAAGTGTTCAAGAAACACACCTGAAAACGTGTTTCTAAAGGACTAACAATCACCCGATTACTCTCTACTATATGAATCTAAAAAATTAATTACAAATATCCACCAAACCTATAAGGATTCAATCATATCAATACAAAAGAATTGTATAAAAATTGATCTAAAACTTAGGAAAGCAACACTTACACTACACCCGTTTCAAATCCTTGTTGAGCGAAAATACAGAAGGGCAATCAAAACTTTAAAGTGATGTCAAAGATGAAAGCTTAAACGCAAAGGGAAAACGAAACAAAATTGCCTGAATTTATTCGTATACTAGCAGCGAAACCAATAGAAATTATTGAAAAACAAGGAAGAAAATGGAAAGAAAATGGTGGAGAAGAAAAACACAATGACAAAACTAGTCAAAACCGAAAATGGTAGTGGGAATGAGGGAAATGACACTAGGAGAAATTGTAGGGATTCTAACTTTCAAATAGTAAAATACTCTAAAACCAAAATTCTAACTTATTAGATTTCTGCTACTCAAATTTGACAGGAATTAACAAAAATAGTTCTACTTTGCTCATGCAGATGTTTGAACATAAGGCCAAAGAATAAGCTAACACCTTACCACTAAACCAGCATGCCCATTTTGTCTCAAAAACACAAGGTTAAACTTAAAAATCTAACCGTGACCACTGACTCAACTAGCAAACCTTGATTCTTTTAACCCCAAACTCAGGATGTGACAATACTTTTTGAGTGGCAAACAACCACATTTTGGTGTAATGGATGGATGGATTTTAGTAGCCCTAACTAGTGTGATTGGTTGGATGGAGCTGGTGTGTAGTGGATGGGGGTATGATTATTCTGTATGATTCTGCCATGCTAAGCATGTTGAAATTTTTTATCAGTCTGTTCTGGTATATGCATCTATGCATGAATTCTATTATATGATTTTGTATACTTGATTCTATTTGTGGGTCAAGGCACACAATGAGCTTTCTAGCTCATTGTGCTTGTTCAATTTTTCAAGAAACCTCCAGACTTAGGATTTTGCGGCACTCGAGAGCTCGATCCATTTTCTTTTTTCCGTATAAAACTTATTCAGTAACTCTTATTTTAAATTTTATGGACTTTTGGACGATTGGACTGTTTTTTGGACTTTAATTTTGGTTTTTTGACTTTGTTAAGTATTTTAATTAGTTAATTTAAAATTCGGCATGTTTTCTAATGATTTAAAACCTAACCTCTGATTTTCATGGTTAAACAAGTCTAAAAAACTTTCCATTGCAAAATTTTAATCAGGAAGTCGCACTTTCACAAAGAAGTTGATCGCATGACGTTTTTAAATATATTGAGGTTTATAAGATAACATTTCAAAATCCTCGCACACGCCTTCATTTGGCAAATATTCTTACCAAAGGAATGAGGCAAGTTTTATTAAAATTTCTATTTTTGATTCCAAAATAAAATATGTTTTGTGAACAAAGGATCGAAGTTTCGATTTATTAATGTAACCTTTAAAATATGACCATAACGTTTGAATCGGGTTTAGGGTAGTACATTGTGGTTAGGAGCATGTGGAACTTTCACTTTATTTTAGACGTTATTTTTTTTTCTTTTTATTATAAAAGTTTACAAATTTTAATAGGTGTCATCTTGGTATTTAGATATTTTAACCACTAATTTTTAATTATTTCTTTTGAAATAAATATTCCCTTTTTACTTTATTTAGACTTTTTTTTCTTTTTATAACAAAATTTACAAATTTTAATAGGTGCAAACTTGGAAATTAGATATTTTAACCACAAATTTTTAGTTAATTTTTAAGGTTTATTTGGATAGTACAAAGTAATTGAATGAAAATTTAATTATTAAAGTAATAATTACAAAAAAAGTTATAATTCTCTAGACGTGTTTGAAATTTACATCCTTCTTTCCACATGACCGAATTAATTCACTCTTAATCTCTCCATTTAAAAATAACATTTAATGTTAGTGACAATGTATAAAATTATAATAAATAATTTAACAAGAGTTTGGAAAGAAAGAGAAAATAAATGGAGTAATATATAACATATAGTTTGGAGAACAAAACTAAAATTAAAATTTAATAAAACAATATCTTACATATATATTTTGGACAACAAGAATAAGATTAAAATTAAAACTTACATTAACATTAAAATAAACCAAACATTAAACTTAAAACTTCAAACTTAATTGAGCAATAACTTTTGGACAACATCATTACACTTGAAATTAAAGCCTAATAGAGCAACATCTTGCCTATATAGTTTGGAGAACAATATTAAAATTAAAATAAACTAAGCATTCTTTGGTTTCTTAGGGGATTATTATGAATTACATCAATAAGATGATAAGAGGTTTGGCAATTGGCACACTTAGGGTTGATTTTACATGCCATCACATACATTAAACAACGAGAACAACCCATCACAACAAGTGATAGTTCCTCCAGTGCTATGTTGTTGAACTCAACTTCTTCACCAAAAGAATCTTGTTGATTCCGAAGCACGTGTGACGTTGCCGATAGTGATGTCGATGAGATCTCCAAACATTGGTTAGTAGATAAACAAAATTTTGAAGGCAACCTGTCGGAGTTAACTCAAGATTCAAGTCTATGCTTCTTTCGTTGTCTTCTTTGCCTGTTTCAATCAAACATATATTTCGAGCATCTACCGGAAGGTATTCCTTAAAAAAGACAAAAAAAATTACAGAAGCATAAAAAGTTGATAAATTGAAATGAATTTCTTTGTTAAGAGTATCGTCAGATCTCATCGAATTTTAATCATTTATTCAGCCTTGCACGAACTTAACTGGAGAATTTTAGCAAAAGAAAGAAAAATGTTAAAAATTGATAAATTTGACATGAATGATCTACTACATAAAGAATACATATATGAGGAAATTAAACTGGCTAATATTTTACCTCATTATGCTTTGCACTTTGATTAATGTTAGAGCAATTCTTTGTAGTGTCATTAACACTAGAGATGACAGAAGTATTGCTAGATCTAACATCATTCATAAGAATCTCTTGCTTAATTTCAGAGACTTTAGAGATATCAAAGATTTTAGAGGCTACTAATTGGAATTAGAGAAGAATAATAGACTCTTTCAACTTCGTTTACTCTCAATTTATGGAGAATTAGATAGTGCGAAGACATGGTTTTATAGAGAACAATGAGCAGGAGAAAAAGTTGTAAAATAATAATAATAATAATGGGGGTAATTATTTGGTACACAAGTACTGAACATTTTTTAACTTCACAAGTGAGACTCATATTTTGGCAAATGTCCTATTTATTTATTTTTAAATTTTTTAAATGCAACTTAAGGATAAATAGAAAAATCTCAACCTCACTTATGGAATTAAAAATTTCCACTACTAGTGTACCAAATAATAATAATAATAATAATAGAATTTAGTTGAAAATAGAAAATTTTCCATAAAATGATTTTTAAGAATTTTCCGGTAAAAACGAATAAAAAAGAGTTTCATTAAAACAACTAAGTAATTTATATTAAATTATAAAAGACCGACTTTCGTAGAGGAAAAAAGATTAATGAATTTTTTAAAAGACATGTGAGAAAACTTGGTAAAAAACACATATGTGAAGTAATAGATATGTACCCAAAGAAAGAAACACATTTATACTAAATGGGAAACACACACGCCGACAATAATAAGAGTTTAAAATTTAGGGTAAATTATACTATTAGTCACTTAATTATCGCTAACTTTTTGTTTCAATCATTTAACTAAAAAAAGTTACAATTTAGTCATTGAATTATTTAAAAATTTTCATTTAAATCACTAGGTTGTTAAAATCGATATTATATAACTTTATTTATTTACACTATCTGCACTAATCGAAAGCTCACTTTTCATTTTTTTTTATACAGCTTAGTTTTTTTTTTATGTGAAACAGCTTTAGATGTCACGAATCTACAAACCACAAGTCAAACAACTTTTTTCTCCGGTCTTCATCATTGATTGTTAGATCGACTTGGATTTAAGGTATGTTATTCTACTCCTTGATAAATATTGATCTACCGTATCGATCGTTGAATCGTCACTTGGAGCTCATTGGCAGAATTTTTCTTTAAAAAAATAACACTTAACAATTCAGTAGCTTAAATAATTTTTTTTAAATAGTTAAATGACTTAAATGAAAACCTTCGAATAAGTCAATGACCAAACTATAATATTTTTAATTAAATGACAAAAACAAAAACTTATAAATAATTTAGTGATTAAATATTTTGATAAACTTAAATCATTATTATAATATATATTTCAATATAACATAGGCTTGAAAATATAGAAAGAGATCTTGAAGGTTAGCTACTCCATTGTTTTTTTCCTCTTTACACAATTATTTAATTTTTCATATTTGGATTATTTTATATTAATATTAATTTTGAATTTGGGTAATTTTAAGTACGAGTCATTTTGATTTTGAATTTGAGAGTTGGATTTTTCGAATTGTATTATTTTGGATTCATATAATTTTGAGCTATGGTTATTTCATGTTTAGTCATTTAAGTTTAATTTAATGCATGATAATCCACGTATATTCATTAGTGATTGTCTAAATGCAATATATATATTTAAAAACTTTTATTATACTTTTCTATTCTAATTAAACTTTTCGATTCTAATAAAAAATAAAAATAAAGAATAACATTAATAATATTATTATGAAAATGCTAATAATATCATGAATATTATAATATCACTAATATCATAAATAACACAAATAAACTAATTTTTTTGAATCTATTTTGCATCTTCAAGTAATCCGATAAATCAAATAACTCAATAGCATAGATCGAGTAATCTCACATCTCTTTGATTGCTAATCTTAAAAATCATTAAAAATAAAAACAAGAATCACATTTTCTCCAATATTTGACTATTAGAAAAAAGGTTATTAAAAAAAGAACAATTTAGATTCAGACAATATTTTATATTATATTCCACGAAAATAATTAATTAAAAATCAAAATAAATTATAAAATTATTAAAACTTGCAAAAAAAAATTAAAAATATACTTTTTTTTATAAATATGATAAGAAATTAAAAAAAAATCAAACACGAATAAATTCTATGTATCACTTAGATGAGCTTCAATAATACATGAAAAATATTGGCAGGATTTTTTTTATTTATTATTTGATAATTGTCTAAAAGAAAAAATGAAAAATTTCCCATAGAAAAGAAAAAGAAAATTGTAAGTGAGACCTTGAATTTATATTTTAATATTTTTAATATTTTTTGAGTTAATTGCATCTAACATCTCCAAACTAAACCTATTTTAGATTGATCCCTAAATTTTAAAATATTATAATTACATCCTTAAATTATTGATGTTATATCAATAATGTCCTTTTGTTACTAAAATTGTTAATTTAACATTAAATAAGACGTTTAGATCTTATGTGACATAATTTAAAATGAAAATTTTAAAGAAAATGAATATTGTAAAAATCTTGGTGTTGAGGTTTTTGAAACTTTATAGAAACTATAGTTCACTTTCTCTTTTTCTCTGTTTTACTTTTTCTTTTGCTTTTTAATTTTAAAAGTTATGTGGCAACCTTTTGTTTTTCTTTAAAATTTTCATTTTAAATTATGTCACATAAGATTTTACTTGACATTTAATGGTTAAATTAATGGTTTTAATAATGAAATGACTTCCTTGACATAAGATTCATAGTTTGGGATGTTAGAACGTTTTGAAGTTTGGAGACCAATTTAGAATAATGGTCAAAGTTTGGGAATGTATGGTAATTTTTTACACTTTTGATAATTTTTTTTTTAATTTTTTACACTTTTAGAATTTTTAATTAACTTTTTATGTTGTATGCAAGACAAAATAATATCACATTCACAATGAATACATATGGGTTATCGTTAAAGGTGTCCTTGAGTCGAGTCATTTTTAAAAGGGTAGCCCAAGCTTCTTTTAGGCTTACCTATATTATTTTTAAAATTTTAAAATCTATTCATATTATTTTTAATTTAATATTTAATAAATTTTTATTTTTCATGTCATAATGATTGTTTTGGCCCTTCAACTTTACAAAAAAAATTATTTTAGTTATTTGTTTACTTTTTCACCTCTTTAGCTATTGAACTTGTATTTTTTGTCAAATCACCCAAAAATGGATAGAAAAGTAAACGTTTGTTAACTTTACCAACGTATCATACATGTGGACTGTCACGTGGATGACATGTCACCATTTAATTATTTTTTTAAAATTAAAAAATATAAAAAATATATTTTATAATTTTAATAATTTTTAATTTTAAAAAATAAATTTTATGATTATTTTTTGAATTTTTAAAATGTTAAAAAATAATTTAAATGTTCATATGTTATCCACGTGTATGCCACGCCAGCAAGGTTAAAAAATATTTACTTTTCTATCTATTTTGAAGTGATTTGACAAAAGAAAAAAAAGCAAGTTTAAGGCTAAAAAAGGTGAAAAATTAAATGAAGAGCTAAAATGATTTTTTTTTAAAGTTGGAGGACCAAATAAATCATTATGACTTTTTTCATTTATTAAAATTATATATATGCAATTTAATATTGTCTTAATATGTTTAAACTATAGCAATATATGTTAGTATAGATTTAAATTTTATGTATTATAAACTACTTAATATATAAAAATAATACAATATTATAAAACAAATTGGGCTTGGGCCTTGAAATCTTGAGCTCGAACCTAGCCCATATTTTAAACTAGTTTACTTTTTTTGTCCAAACTCTTTTTTTTTTGGTAAATAAAACAGAGTACTACAAAATTAATTTCTAGTCACATTATCAAAAATACATTCATCCTTCAATAGCACTTGGAGTTCCAAAGGGGGTTCTTCAAAAATCTGCAAAGTTTCGTTCCTCAATAAATTTATTTTTGTCAAAGCATCTGCTACCCGATTAGACTCTCTTGGAATATAATTTAAAGACTACTTCTCTTCAAAGGCTAGAATTTGATGAATCCTCTTTATTAGGGAGCTCCTTGGACCATCCGGCTTGCTGGCACAAATAGAAATAACAATTTCAAGGCTATCAGACTGTATAATGACCTCATCATATCCTTGTTTTTGAAGGAGCAGAAGCGCATCCAAAATTCCCCACAACTTCGCAACCGCTGCTGTACATTTTCCCAAATGCCGGTTGTAACAGCCCGGTTTAGACCTTAGTCGAACAATAGTTTCAGAACCACAAATCTGAGTCAGAAAAATATTTTAATATTATTTTCCATGCTTATAAATTGTGATAAGATATGTGTGAAAGTTTCGTGTGAAAATTTTATCGTTTGTGTGCTCGATTTAAAAAAAAAGACTTAATCGCGTAAAATATGAAAGTGACTTACTAATTGTTTAAGTGTTTATTTGCTAAGATTAATTCACTATGAAGCCTTTAAGTGGCTATTTGACCCTTGGTTATTTGAGTGGATAGTTTTGGGTTTATCATATATGGTTTTCTTATTAAAATATTAAGGTTAATATGGTAAATGGTTAAATAATGTTGATTAAATAAAACAAAACATGAAATTAGTGTTATGTTCATCTATTATTGTCGAAATTGAAGAAATAAAAGCTAGGGCTTATATGTTTTGATATTCGGCTACTTCCAAGCTTGATTAAAGGTCCGTTTTTGTTCGGTTTTTGATAATTTCTATATTTTTGAGATCGTTTCTTTGTGTTTTATCAAGCCCATACTTAAATTTCAGAATTTGATGATGAATTTGAGTTATGCCATTGTTAATTTTGTAAGCTTTGTGATGTTAAATGGTGAAATATGAAAGCTTGATGATAGAAAAATATGTTTTATATAGTGATTTTTGATGAAATTGACTATTGGGGATTTATTTGTGAAATGTGCTAAATGTGGGATTAATATGTGAAATAAATGATATATATGGGCTTATATAAGTTAATGGAAAATTCGGCTAAGCATGTGTATATGGAAATTTTGTATATTTTGTAATTTTTGTGATTAAGGACTTAAGTGTCAAAATGTGAAAATGTGAGGGCTAATTTGTAAAATGCCCTAATTATGTGTATATGGATTGAATTTAATGATTTTTTGAATAAAAGAGTTAAATTTGAATGTGTATAGATCAAGAACCAAAGAAAATAGAATTAGATCGGAGAAAGTCGAAAGTAGTTGAATAGACGTTCGTTTCCATTCATTTTCGTACGAGGTAAGTCGATATACAAATAAATGTCTTTGAATTGAATTATTATTGCTTATATGTTAATGAATTGTGGTGAATAGCTATTTGAGTTGAATATGAGAAATTCAAAAAAGTTTCGATAATGTGACGACATTCAAAAAGTCCCGTACGAACCTTAGGAATAGTTAGGATACATATGTCATGACATATGATTCCGATATATGATTTCGTGTAAGACCACGTCTAGGACGTTGGCATCGACTGGAGATTTACATGTAAGACCATGTCTGAGACATTGGTATTGTATTGAGATTTCGTGTAAGACGATGTCCGGGACATAGACATCGCATTATGATTTCGTGTAAGACCCTGTCTTGGACAGCGGCATCGATATTTGATTACATGTAAGACCACGTCTGGGATGTTAGCATTGTACGAGCTTTTTGAGCTATCTGAGTATCCTTATTAATTCTAAACGGTTCAACGGGCATTTTGATAAATGAATAACTATGTGGATGTGTATCCAATTCAGGTACGTTTGAAGTGTATATCATGTTTGAGAATGAAAGGTAAGTATATGTACATTTGTAGACATATGATATATGTATGAATTATTAAGAGAATAAGATGTGTTATATGTAAGTGAATTATGATCAAATGAGCTATATGAGACATATGAATATGTGTTTGTATTTTGCCATAAGCTACATAAATGAATTGGTTTAGAATTGTGTTATGTAATAAGTTTATTTGTATATGGCTTACTAAGCTTTTGAAAGCTTACTTTGTGTGTGTTTTTAATTGTTTTATAGATATCGAAGCTATCGGGAGCTTAGGGATCGTCAAGAATCATCACCACACTGTCAAACTTAACTTTGGTACCTTTTGAATGTGTAAATATTTAAGTATGGCATGTATAGTCTAGTTAAATTGAGATATGTTTTTCAGTTATGAATATTTAGCCATGTGATATGGCTTGGTTTTGGTTGTGTTTATGAATGAATTTTGGGTATAAACTATGTGATGCAAAATTGTCAATATGATGTGTTCATGGATGGCCAAGAGAATTGGTCAATTTGGTAAGATTTTGGTATGTGCTTATTTGGGAAATTGGTTGAAAATGATATGGCATGAATGGTGAATGTTTTGGTTATGAATTGGTTGCAAATTTGGTATGAAATGTTTTGGTTTTGAACTTGTAGGGAGGACCCAAAATAGGTGGCATTTTGGTCTTGTACATGGCTTATTTTGCCCACACGGGCAGGCACACGCACGTGTGTCTCTGCTGTGTTGCTCGAGGGCCATTTCGAAATAAGCCTGGGTAGATCACACGGTCGCACACATGGACGTGTGTCAGGCCATGCGGCCAAGTCAGTGTGTTACACGGGCTAGACACACGGACGTGTCTTACGGCCGTGTGGATAAGTCAGTATATATGCCCTGTTTAGCCACGGCCTAGACACACGGACATGTCTTATGCCGTGTGAGGCACACGGCTACTTCACACGGGCGTGTGACCTTTGTAACTTAGAAAAATTGTTAAGTTTCAAAAAATTTTATATGAGATCGGTTTAGTCTCGAATATTCTCCAAAGCATGTTTTAGGTCTCGTAGACCTAAGAAAGGGACTTTGTGATTATGTTTGACTATGATGTTATGATGTATGCATGATGTTTGTGAATTGATCATAAAATGTTTCGATATGTTCGGTAATGCCTCATAACCCTAATCTGGTGACGGATACGGGTTAGGGGTGTTACATTTGGTTGATATTAGAGCTACAATTTAGTCGATTCTAGGACTAACGTAACATATGAGAGTCTAGCTATACATGTCATATATATGAACTGTGATAGTGTGATGATTCCAGACAATGAAAATGTATTTTTATATAGTAAATAGATCCCAAACGAACCGTAGCTGACGGTGTTGAAAGTAATGTACCCGCTCCCGCTCAAGGGGTGGTGCAATCTGATTCTAGACCTGTTACTAGTAGCCATGATGGAGAGGGTAAGCAAGCTTTTTACCAAATGATGAATGATTGGTTCAATTAGTATATTAGAACTAATCCAACTGTTCCACAACCTTCACCCCCGCCTAATCCTCCACAAGTCCCTGTCATGCCACAAGTTGTGAATCCAATTCAATCGAGTAAGCCTCTGGTTGATAAGATTAGAAAATATGGGGCTGAAGAGTTTCGTGCTACTACTAATGATGATGTTGAGAGAGTTGAGTTTTGGCTTGAGAATACGATACGAGTATTTGATGAAATGTCATGTACTCCGGATGAATGTCTTAAATGTGCCATTTCACTTTTGAGAGATACGGCATATCATTGGTGGAAAACGTTGATATCAGTGGTTCCAAAAGAACGAGTCACTTAGGAGTTCTTTCAAATAGAGTTTAGAAAGAAGTACATTAGTTAGAAATTCATAAATCATAAATGCAAAGAGTTTCTTGAGTTGAAACAAGGCCGTATGTCTGTTACGAAATACGAGCGAGAACTTGTGAGATTGAGCCAGTATGCAGGAGAATGTGTCTCGACTGAAGTAATAATGTGTAAAAGGTTTGAGGATGACTTAAATGAAAAATTCCACTTGTTAATCGAGATTTTGGAAATAAAAGAGATGGTGGTGCTTGTTGAACGAGTGTGTAAAGCTGAAATTAAATAAAGAGAAAAAAAAAGCCGACTCAGAAGCTAGAGAGGTACAAAAAAGATCAACAAATAAGTCATTTCAATCCGCATCAAAGAAGTTCCAAGATGATTATAGCCGTTCAAAAGCTACTATGGGTTATTCGAGTAGAGATCGTGCAAGATCAAATTCGAGCTTTAAAGCTCCAACTACTTCGATTGCTAGTGTAGGAAATGTCAGATCTGATCGACCCGATTGTAGACATTATGGTGAAAGACAGCCTGACAGTTGTAGATTAAATGATCGGGCTTGTTTCAAATGTGGATCATTAGATTATTTCATTCGTGATTGTCTCAGGTTGGTTAATCAAGAGTTAGTGCAGAATACGAGGCCGAGTAACATGACAGCTTGAGGTGGACCACCTAAAAATACGAGTAATGTGAGTGGCAGCCAGAGAGGAACTAAAGACACAGCTATTAGATCTAAGGCTCACGCACCTGCCAAAGCTTATGCTATTCGTGCTCGCAAAGAAGCTGCGTCTTTAGATGTTATTACCAGTACTTTCACTCTCTATAATATTATTGTGATTGCATTGATAGATCCAGGATCAACTCATTCTTATATATGTGAAACTTTAGTATCCAGTAAGAATTTGGTTGCAGAGTCTACTGAATTTGTGATTAGAGTATCGAACCCCTTAGGCAGATGTGTCTTGGTTGATAAAGTGTGCAAGAACTGACTGTTGATGATTCAAGATTTTTGTTTTCCGGTCGATCTGATGTTGTTACCATTTGACGAATTTGATATGATTCTGGGTATGGATTGGCTAACTTTGCATGATGTAATTGTGAATTGTAAACGAAAGACTATTGATCTGAGATGTCAGAATATTCAGATTGAGTCAAATGATTTGAATGGTTTATCGTTAGTAATTTCTTCGATGCTAGCTCAGAAATATGTGAAAAAGGGTTGTGAAGCTTATTTGGCTTATGTGCTTGACTCGAAAGTGACTAAAAAGAAGATTGAATCAGTGCCCATTGTGTGTGGTATCCAAATGTGTTTCTTGATGAGTTACCGGGTTTACCACCGATCTGAGAGGTTGAGTATGGCATTGAGTTAATGCTAGGAACTACTCTGATATCAATAGCTCTGTACAGAATGGCTCCGACAGAGTTAAAAGAACTAAAAGCTCAGTTGTAAGAATTAACAGATAAAGGTTTTACGCGACCGAGTTTTTCACCTAGGGTGCACCGGTTTTGTTTGTGAAAAAGAAAGACGGAACTATAAGAATGTGTATTGATTATCGATAGCTCAATAAAGTGACCATAAAGAACAAATATCCTCTGCCCAGAATTGATGATTTGTTTGATCGGTTGAAAGGAGCTACTGTGTTTTCAAAGATAGATTTGAGATCGGGTTACTATCAGTTACGAGTAAAAGATTCAGACATTTCGAAAACTGCATTCAAAACACGGTACAGACATTATGAGTTTTTAGTTATGCCTTTTTGACTAACGAATGCACCTACTATTTTTGTGGACCTAATGAACAAAATTTTTAGATCGTATTTAGATCGATTTGTTGTTGTATTTATTGATGATATATTAATTTATTCACATAATGAAAATGAACATATCGAGCATTTGAGAATTGTGTTATAGAATCTGCGTGATAAGTAGTTATTTGCTAAGTTCAGTAAATGTGAATTCTGGTTACGCGAAGTTGGTTTTCTGGGGCATATTGTGTCATCATCTAATATACGAGTTGAGCCAAGCAAGATTTCAGCTATCTTAGATTGGAAGCCTCCGAGAAATGTATCTGAAGTCTGTAGTTTTCTAGGACTTGCCGATTTTTATCGACAATTTGTAAAAGGTTTTTCAATGATTGCTACTCTGTTGACGAAATTGCCTCAGAAAGATATAAAATTTGAATGGTCTGAAAAGTGTCAGAAAAGTTTTGATCAGTTGAAAGCCTTAGTGACTAAAGGTCCCGTGTTAGTACAACTAGAATCGAGTAAAGAATTTATCATTTAAAGTGATGCTTCGATGAACGGTTTAGGTTCTGTTCTGATGCAAGAAGGAAAAGTTATGGCCTATACTTCGAGACAGTTAAAGCCACATGAAAAGAATCTGACGCACGACTTTGAATTAGCTGCTATTATATTTGCTTTAAAAATTTGGCTACACTATCTGTTTGGTGAGAAATGTCACGTCTATTCTGATATCAAAAGCTTAAAATATTTGATGACTCAGAAAGATTTGAACTTGAGACAACGGAGATGGTTAGAGTTGCTAAAAGACTATGAGTTAGTGATTGACTACTATCCGGGAAAAGCCAATGTTGTTGTTGATGCTTTGAGCCAAAAATTATTGTTTGCTTTACGTGTGATGAATGCTCATTTTGTTCTGTTTGATGATAGTTTGGTTTTAGCCGAATTGAAAGCAAGATTGTTGTTTTTATAGCAGATTTGTGATGCCTAGAGAGTTGATAATGAGATAATAGAAAAACGAGCTCAGTGTGAATTGAATTCTGATTCAGAATTTAGTGTTGATGATAATGATTGTTTGAGATTCCGAGATCGGATTTGTGTTTCGAGAAATCCAAAGTTGTTACAGACGATTCTTAAAGAAGCACATCACAGTTATCTATCAGTACATCCGGGTAGTACGAAAATGTATAATAATTTGAAGTAGCATTACTGGTGGCCTGGAATGAAAAGAGATATCTTAAACTTTGTTTTGAAATGTTTAATCTGTTAACAAGTTAAATCTAAACATCAGGTGCCATTCGGTTTGTTACAACCGATTATGATTCTGGAGTGGAACTGAGATAGAATAACGATGGATTTTGTTTCGGGTTTGCCCCTATCTTTGAGAAAGAAGGATGCAACTTGGGTTGTGTTGACCAATTGATGAAATCAGCTCATTTTATTCTGGTACAATCTGACTACTCACTTGATAAATTAGCTGAGTTATACATTTTCGATATTGTGAGATTGCACGGGGTGCCATTGTCTATTGTGTCAGATAGAGATCCGAGATTCACTTCGCAGTTTTGGAAGAAACTACAATAAGCTTTAGGTACGAAGTTGCACTTCAGTACTGCTTTTCACCGCAGATGGATGGTCAATCTGAGCGGATTATTCAAATTCTCGAGGATATGTTGAGATGTTGCATTCTTGAGTTTGAAGGTACGTGGGAACATTATTTGCCATTGATTGAATTCACTTATAATAATAGTTTTCAATCTAGCATTAAAATGGCACCGTACGAAGCCTTATATGGTAGAAAATGCCGTACACCATTGTATTGGATAAAACTCAGTGAAAATAAGATACACAGGATTGACTTGATAAAAGAGACTGAATAAAAAGTAAAAACAATCTGAGATAGTTTGAAAGCAGCTTCCGATCAATAAAAATCATATGTAGATTTGAAATGAAAGGATATTGAATTAGAGATAGGAGACAAAGTGTTTCTGAAAGTATCTTCGTGGAAGAAAGTAATTCGGTTCGATAGAAAAGGTAAATTGAGTCCAAGATTCACCAGACCGTATGAAATCATAGAGCGTGTCGAGCCAGTTGTGTATAGATTGCTATTGCCACCTAAGTGAGAAAAGATCCACAATGTATTTCATGTATCAATGCTTCAACGATATCGATCCAATCCCTTGCATTTGATATCCCCGTCTGAGATTGAAATTCAGTCAGATATGACTTATGAAGAAGAACCAATCCGTATCTTGGCTCACGAGGTTAAAGAATTGAGAAATAAGGAAATTTTGTTAGTAAAAGTGTTATGGCATCGGCACAGAGTCGAAGAGGCTACGTGGGAGCCCGAGGATGCTATGAGAGAGCAATATTTGAACCTATTCGATGGTAAGATTTTAGGGGACGAAAATCCCTAAGAGGGGGAGAGTTATAACAACCCGATTTAGACCCTAGTCGGAACAGTGGTTTTGGAACCACAAATCCGAGTCAGAAAAATATTTTAATATTATTTTCCTTGCTTATAAATTGTGATAAGATATGTATGAAAGTTTCGTGTGGAAATTTTATCATTTGTGTTCTAGATTTTAAAAAAATTACTTAATCGCTTAAAATATGAAAGTGACTTACTAATTGTTTAAGTGTTTATTAACTAAGATTAATTAACAATAAAGCCCTTAAGTGGTTATTTGACCCTTGGTTATTTGAGTGAACGATTTTGGGTTTATCATATATGGTTTTCTTATTAAAATATTAAGGTTAATATGGTAAATGGTTAAATAATGTTGATTAAAAAAAAACAAAACATGAATTTAGTGTTATGTTCATCTATTATTGTTGAAATTGAAGCAAGAAAGCTAGGGCTTATATGTTTTAATATTCGGCTACTTCTAAGCTTGATTAAAGGTCCGGTTTTGTTTGATTTTTAATAATTTCTATGTTTTTGAGATTGTTTCTTTGTGTTTTATCAAGCCCATACTTAAATTTCAGAATTTGATGATGAATTTGAGTTATGCCATTGTTAATTTTGTAAGCTTTGTGATGTTAAATGGTGAAATATGAAAGCTTGATGATAGAAAAATATGTTTTGTATAGCGATTTTTTGATGAAATTGACTATTAGGGATTTATTTGTGAAATGTGCTAAATGTTGGATTAATATGTGAAATAAATGATATATATGGGCTTATATGAGTTAATGGAAAATTCGGCTAAGCATGTGTATATGGAAATTTTGTATATTTTGTGATTTTTGTGATTAAGTACTTAAGTGTCAAAATGTGAAAATGTGAGGGCTAATTTTTAAAATACCCTAATTATGTGTATATGGATTGAATTTAATGATTTGTTGAATAAAAGAGTTAAATTTGAATGTGTATAGATCAAGAACCAAAGAAAATGAAATTAGATCGTGAAAAGTCAAAAGTAGTTGAATAGTCGTTCGTTTCCGTTCATTTTCGTACGAGGTAAGTCGATATACAAATAAATGTCTTTGAATTAAATTATTATTGCTTATATGTTAATGAATTATGGTAAATGGCTATTTGAGTTGAATATGAGAAATTCGAGAAAGTTTCGATAATAGGACGACATCCGAAAATTCTCGTACGAACCTTAGGAATAGTTAGGATACATATGTCATGACATGAGATTCCGATATGTGATTCCATGTAAAACCACGTCTGGGACGTTGGCATCAAATTGAGATTTACATGTAAGACCATGTCTGGGACATTGGCATTGTATTGAGATTTCGTGTAAGACCATGTCTGGGACATCAACATCGCATTATGATTTCGTGTAAGACTCTATCTGGGACAGCAACATCTATATTTGATTACATGTAAGACCACGTCTGGGACGTTGGCATTGTACGAGCTTTTTGAGCTATCCGAGTATTCTTATTAATTCCGAACGGTTCAACGGGCATTTCGAGAAATGAATAACTATATGGATATATATTCAATTCAAGTACGTTTGAAATGTATATCTTGTTTGAGAATGAAAGGTAAGTATATGTACATTTGTGGACATATGATATATGTATGAATTATTAAGAGAATGAGATATGTTATATGTAAGTGAATTATGATCAAATGAGCTATATGAGACATATGAATATGTGTTTGTATTTTGCCATGAGCTACATAAATGAATTGGTTTAGAATTGTGTTATGTAATAAGTTTATTTGTATATGGCTTACTAAGCTTTTGAAATCTTACTTTGTGTGTGTTTTTAATTGTTTTATAGATATCGAAGCTACTGGGAGCTCGGGGATCATCAAGGATCATCACCACACTATCAAACTTAACTTTGGTACCTTTTAAAAGTGTAAATATTTAAGTATGGCATGTATAGTCTAGTTAAATTGAGATGTGTTTTTGAGTTTTGAATTTTTAGCCATGTGATATGGCTTGGTTTTGGTTATGTTTATGAATGAAATTTGGGTATAAACTATGTGATGCAAAATTGTCAATATGATGTGTTCATGGATGGCCAAGAGAATTGGTCAATTTGGTAAGATTTTAGTATGTACTTATTTGGGAAATTGTTGAAAATGATATGGCATGAATGATGAATGTTTTGGTTATGAATTGGTTGCAAATTTGGTATGAAATGTTTTGGTTTTGAACTTGTAAGGAGGACCCAAAATGGGTGGCATATTGGCCTTGTAAATTGCCTATTTTGCCCACACGGGCAGGGACACGGGCGTGTGTCTCCGCTGTGTTGCTCAAGGGCCATTTTGAAATGAGCCTGGGCAGACCACATGGTCGCCCACAGACGTGTGCCAGGCCGTGTGGCCAAGTCAATGTGTTACACAGGCTAGACACACGGGCGTGTCTTATGGCCTTGTGGCTAAGTCAATGTGTTACACGGGCTAGACACACGGGTGTGTCTTATAGCCGTGTGGATAAGTCAGTATGTATGCCCTGTTTTGCCACGGCCTAGACACACTGGCGTGTGACCTTTGTAACTTTGAAAAATTGTTAAGTTACGAGAAATTTTATATGAGATCGATTTAGTCTCGAATCTTCTCTAAAGCATGTTTTAAATCCTGTAGACCTAAGAAAGGGACTCTGTGATTATGTTTGACTGTGATGCTATGATGTATGGATGATGTTTGTGAATTGATCATAAAATATTCTGATATGTCTAGTAATGCCTCATAACCCTAATCGAGTGACGAATATGGGTTAGGAGTGTTACATTTGGTTGGTATTAGAGCTACGGTTTAGTCAATTCTATGACTAACTTAGCATGTGAGAGTCTAGCTATACATGTTGTGTAGCTATACATGTTGTATATATGAACTGAGATAGTGTGATGATTCTTGACAATGAAAATGTATTTTTATATAGTAAATGGATCCCAAACGAGCCGTAGCTGACGATGTAAAAAGTAATGCACCTGCTCCCGCTCAAGGTGCAGTGCAATCCGATTCTAGACCTGTTACTAGTAGCCATGAGAGAGAGAGGCTAAGCAACGTTTTTACCAAATGATGAATGATTGGTTTACTCAGTATATTAGAACTAATTTACTCAGTATATTAGAACTAATCTGACTGTTCCACAACCTTCACCCTCGCCTAATCCTCTACAAGTCCCTATCATGCCACTAGTTGTGAATCCGATTCAATCGAGTAAGCCTTTGGTTGATAAGATTAGAAAATATGGGGCTGAAGAGTTTCGTGCTACTACTGATGATGATTCTAAGAGAGCTGAGTTTTGGATCGAGAATATGATACGAGTATTTGATGAAATGTCATGTACTCCAAATGAATGTATTAAATGTGTCGTTTCACTTCTGAGAGATACGACGTATCATTGGTGGAAAACATTAATATCAATGGCTTCAAAATAGCGAGTCACTTGGGAGTTCTTTCAAACAAAGTTTAGAAAGAAGTACATTAGTCAGAGATTCATATCAGAAACGTAAAGAGTTTTTTTAGTTGAAACATGGTCGTATGTCTGTTATGGAATACGAGCGAGAATTTGTGAGATTGACCCAGTATGCACAAGAATATGCCTCGATTGAAGCAATAATGTGTAAAAGGTTTGTGGTTGGCTATAACATATAAAGCTTCAGTCTTAGTAATAAGACTGTAACTGATTTTCATCATGAAAGCTTTGTTCTGGTCCTCCAATCGTCGAAGTCCAAGTCCTCCATTTATTTTTAGGTTGGAAAATGTTATTCCACCTTACCAAGGCCAATTTCCTTTTCCCTTCCATAGCCCCCTAGATGAACTGTCTAGCTAATTCTTCAACAGAGTCACAAATCCTTTTAGGGACTAAAGTAGATTGCATGATGTAACTTGGGATGGCCGACAGGATGGAGTGTTCCAAAACAACCCTTGTAGCAAAAGAGAGTCGTTTTGCATCTGAACTAGAAAGCTGACTACGAACTTTTTCCACCAAAAAGTTAGGAATACCATTAGTAAACCTTTTATGAAAGAGTGGAACCCTAAGATAATGACCCAGATCTTTAACTTCTTGAAAAGCAAGCATGATATTGATCTCACTCTTTAAGGACTCATTAACACTCGAGGAGAAGAAAACATCTATTTTCCTAGCATTTACCTTATGACCTGAAAGTTCACAAAAATTGCTCAAGAAAATCTTGAGGTGTCCACTGTGAGTCTAATCTGCACGACTGAAGATCACCAGATCATCTGCAAAAAACAATTGTAAAAGGTACGGTCCTATGTGAGAAAGAAGAATGGGACTCTATTCCCTTGAAGAAATACCCGCATAAAATCTGTGACCCAACCATTCCATACAGAGAACGAAGAAATATGGAGATAGAGGACATCCTTGCCGAATGCCTCTAACCGGTCTAAACTTCTGAGTAGGAACACCATTCCATAAAACCTGTATAGAGGAAGACAAAATAGCATTCATAATAACTTCAACCAGGTAAAAAAGAATACCTGCTGCATTAAGAGAAGCTTTCACAAAATCCCATCTGACTCTATCGTAAGCCTTCTCCAAATCGATCTTGATAGCCATCCACTGGGACTTCTTTTTGGATCTTATTGAATGTAACACTTCTTGGGCAATGATAACATTATCAATAATGCTCCTTCCTACAATAAAGTCTGCTTGTTCGTGACCAATGATCTTCTGAAAGATACTCTTAAATCTATTTGCAATGATCTTCATGACCAGCTTATACAGCATAGAGTAGAGACTAATAGGGCGAAACTGTGAGAAGTTCTCTGGATTTGGATAAATGGTACCCCCTCAAAATCCTTCTTAACCCACTCAGAAATAGCTCCCCCTATATTTTCCCATTGATTCTGAAAAAAAAAATGGCTTGAAACCCATTACTACCTAGGGCTTTCAAGGGCAGCATATCAAAAAGTACAGCCCTAATTTCCTCATTTGTGACACATTTCCCAAGAGAATCAACATCTTCAGAACTGAGCCTTGGAAAAGCATTTGAAGGTAAAGACCTCGACGGGCCTAGATTCTCCCTATAGAGCTTCTGGAAAAGGTTAACTGCTTCCGTTTTAAGAACCTTAGAGTCAGAAATCCATTCCCCATCAGCATTACGTAAAGCGGTGATTTTATTAAATTTCCTTCTCATAACTGTACGCCTGTAGAAATAGCTAGTATTACGATATCCCAGGTTTAGCCACTCACATCTAGACTTTTGCTTCCAAAGCATCTCCTCATGATGAAGAATATTTTCAAGCTCATCTCGAACGAGGACTTCTTGCTGAAAAATAGAATTAGACCCCAAGAGGTCCAAGGCATGCTGTATCCTAGCAAGCTTACGTAATAGTTGCCTTTTACGTTGGGTAATATAGCCAAAAACACCTTTATTCCACTCTTTGAGCTTATCCATAAAATCCTCAATTGTACTTGCCAAATTTCCATTAAAGCTCTAATTATTCTTGAGAAATTCAGGGAAATTCTAATGATGAAGCCAACCAGTAAGAAACCGAAAAGGCCGATTAGGAACACAATTTTCGATATAATAGAATTTCATGAGTAAAGGCTAATGATCCAATTCAATTCTAGGGAGGTGAGTGATGAGACAGTTAGGGAAGGCTTCCATCCAAGCGTCATTTCCCACAGCCCTATCCAGTCTTTCAGAAAGAAAACCTTGATGCCACATAAACGGGGGTCCTTGGAAACCCAGATCATGCAAAAGAGCGCTATCTATAAAATCACCAAAGGACTGGCATCTACGGCCTTTAACATGACTGCCTTTTTTATCTTATGAGGAAAGGATGGCATTAAAATCACCAATGGCCATCTAAGGAACATACTCCCGAGGCACAGTATGACTTAAATCATTCCACAAAATTTTCCTTTTCTGTTTGTCAGGACTCCCTTAAACAAAAGCAACAAGGACTGGATGGGGATGTAATTTGAAACAGATATGAACCAGAATAAATTGAGGATGATTACCGACCACCTCCAAATCAATTTAATTCTTCCATCCAATCTAGATTCCTCCAGAAAATCCCACTATTTCCACTCAGTGCGACTTTTCCCATCCTAACTTGGAAATAATTGTGTCAGCTTTAAACCCACTAACTCTAGGCTCCACAAGGCTGACTACATCAGGCAAGTACTGATTATTATATTCACAGAAGGCTCACAAAAATTTATCAGACGCAGAGCCCTGCACATTCCAAGAAAAAATAGACATATTTATCATAATAAAATTAAAAAAAATTTAAAAACTAATCTCAGCGTTAACTGGTAGAGGAGGGCTCCTCTTACTTTCCATTTTCTCGTGAAACTTCACTGCCAGAATTTCCATCAAATTCTAACGCAATAAACTCTGCTACCTTCTTCATAGAACCAGCAAAATTAACCCGAGTATTTTCAGAATTCTTAAAACAATTACCTTGTCCTTTTAATAATTTGTTGAGTTTCCACCCTCCTTTGGAGCTAGTGGCTTTAGCATTTATTTTTTGTCCATTTGGGACCTCTCTAGGCAAATTAATTTCAGACGGGTAGACACTATACCCCTGACACCTCGCTAACCAGCTCCAACATGCTGTTATTTTTTAACACCACTGCCGAGTGATTTTTAGCCTCCAATACTCCTTCCTTTACCGCCACATTAACCAATGAACTTTCTTCAAAAGTCAGGTTAAAATGTACTACATGTTTCTCTTGCTTGTGATTTGAAATAGAAGTGCCTATCTTCGCATGAACTGCATCACAAACAATCTGTAAATTTAAAGCTAAAGGACAAAAGGTGTCAGCATTACCTAAATTTAATGGCTGAGTATTTTCTCCAACACTAGGGTCTGAACAGTTCATGGCATTATGAAAATTCATAAAATCTGATCGGGCCTCCTTCATATTCTGAGTTTTAAGCTGCGGCCCAAGAAGGGCACTGTTGGAAGCCTACTGCTTGTCCAAAAAAGCCTGTTGGTTTGCTGCCAAAGAAGAATGAGAGACCCAGCCCGTCTTCAGCCCAGCGTGATTGAGATCCTTCACTAATGTTTTATTCTTTGGGTCACGAGTCTGTACAGTGGGCACCTTTCCAACCGATAGGCCTATATTCCCCTTTTTAGATCCATTAAAACTCGATTTCTTGCCTGTTATAGAATGCTCGTGAGAATCAAATAAAATGACTTTCCCTTTTTCTTCAAATCCCTCTGATTCTCCTTAATAGTATCTTCTACCATAGAATTTTCCTCCATATCTACTAGTGAATTGAATCTTGATCCCATCATTTTCTTGCCTTTAGAAAATTTTTCTTTTTTGATCCTATCCAAGGTGCTGCGTCTGCTTCTCCATTCCGCTAGCATCCAAGGGCCATACTCCTAGTCGTCGGCTGCCACAGAAGGAGAAGAGGTTTGTTCCATCGTCTTTCCTTTTTCTTTCAATTCTGAAGAAATTGTACTTATTGGACAGTTCTCCTTGGTGTGTCAATAACGGTCACACTTGAAACAAACCATAGGAAGATTTTCATATTCAATTCTTTGAGGGTTACCATTGATGAGAATTTTGGAGATTAAGGGTCTCTCTAAATTAACATAAACTGCCATGCGAGCATAGCGACCCTGAGCTTTACTATCTATGTTGAAGTCTAATTTAGTCACTTTGCCCACCATTCCCCCAATCTCTAACAGAATCTGTGTTTGATACAAATGGCTAAGCAGACCGGGAAACCGAATTCAAGAGAGCACCATATTAGGGTAAGGTAGGTTCAGGTTGAAATCAATCGTCCATGGTTGTACGGTTAGGTAATGCCCGAAAATAACCCACAACCCTGAGAGAGAAGCTTATCAAAATCAACAGTGCTCTATGTTAGGATCGACCCGATTAAGTAACGAATAAGAAAAATAGCGGAATAAATCAAGAAATTGAACACACAAATTTAACGTGGAAAAACCCCTCTAAAGAGGATAAAAAACCACGGGCAAAGATAATTTTACTATAATGGCAAAAGAACAAATAGTACAAAAGATGGAGATAAAAACTAAGCCCCGAAAACCTGAAAACAAAGAACCCAAAAAACGTAAACACAAAATTCTCTAAATGTGTTATGAGTTTTAATCTCTAATGGGTGTTTTTTCTAAGGTTGTAAAAGAGTCTATTTATAGGCTAAATTCATAAGTCAAATAATAATAAAATAATCTAACCTAATCAGTGTTTGATTGAAACAAGTAAACAGAGTTTAACTGAAATATTATTTCTCAAATTTGACTGAAAATAGGTGTCATATTTAAGAAATCTCCACCTTGACTCATATTTCCACAACGCCATCTTTGCCAAAGCCCACCACGAGCCTATCTTGAACTATGCAGGGAATTAATTGAGTCCAATTTGTGCTTAGAAACTGGAAGACTTCTAGCCTTTGACTTGTACACTGCCAAATGAAAACTAACCCGGGTCTGATTTTCATGAACACAGTGCCGTAACTTTTCAAAACCTGCATCCAAAAGAGAACCTCTCTTTAACCAAACAGTCATACTTTTTTCCCTCGTATGACCAAGTTGCCTCCGCTCCAAATGAGTTGACTTCGACTCCATAACGGACGAGGGACGTCCGATTTCACTGGTCACTGTAGAACCTTTCAGAATATAAAGACTGCCGGTTCTCTTACCTTTTAACAAAACGAGAGCTCCACAAGATACTTTAATGCCACTCGACTTGATGTTGATTCTGCATCCTTTCAAGTCTAAAATACTTAATGAGATGAGATTCTTTCGTAAATCAGGTACATACCTAACATCTAAGACTGTCATAATCGTCCCATCATGTATCCTAATTTTAACAGTACCAATACCAATTACCTTACTAGATGAATCGTTTCCCATGTACACAACTCCACCTTCAACCGAACTGTATGTAGAGAACTATTCTCTATTGGGACACATGTGGAAAGAACATCCTGAATCTAGGATCCAGTTGGATGTGAGCTTGGAGTTATCCCTCATTGATACTAACAAGAAATCATCACCATTTTCATCGGCCAAATTAGCACCACCTACATCTTCCTCGTTACTCTCAGCAGTTCTATTATTTCGCAGTTTATAACAATCTGCTTTGACGTGACCTAACTTTTTACAATAGCGACACATTTTGTCTCGTTTCTTTGATGCTAGCAAAACGGAAGGTTACCTATCTGCCTTGCTATCCAAATGAAACTCATTGTCGAGTTTATCTCTACTCAACAAATGACCCTTCACATCTTCGAACGAGAGTTTGTCTTTGCCATAAATCAGGGTCTCCCTAAAAGACTTGTATGAATGGGGTAAAGAGCACAATAATAGAATAGCCTGATCTTCATTGTCAATATGAACCTCAACATTCTTTAAATCATTTAAAAGAGTAATGAATTGACTGATGTGATCTCTAAGAACCTCACCTTCGTTCATGCGAAACGTAAATAGACGTTGTTTCAACACTAAACGGTTAGCCAGAGACTTAGTCGCATAAAGAGTTTCTAACCTTTTCCATAAGGCAGATGAGGTCTCTCCATCAATACCTCCCGCAATACCGTATTCCTGAGGCACAGCTGGATTGCAGACAAAGCCTTTTCATCAAGCTCTTCCCATTCTGTTTTATTTAGATTCTCAGGCTTTTTTCCAGTAACAACCTTTTTCAAACCGGATTGAACTAGAATTGCCATCATCCGAACTTGCCACAGATTGAAATTTGTCTCACCATCGAAATTTTCAATTTCAAACCTTGCTGTTGCCATCTCTGAATGAGCTGATTTATGAAAATTGAACTAGCTCTGATACTACTTGTTAGGATCAACCCGATTAAGCAACGAACAAGAAAAATAGCGGAATAAATCGAGAAATTGAACACACAAATTTAACGTGAAAAAATCCCTCCAAAGAGGATAAAAAACCATGGGCAAAGATAATTTTACTATAATGGAAAAAGAACAAAGAGTACAAAAGATGGAGATAAAAACTAAGCCCCGAAAACCCGAAAACAAAGAACCCACAAAACGTAAACACAAAATTCTCTAAATGTGTTATGAGTTCTAATCTCTAATGGGTTATTTTTCTAAGGTTGTAAAAGAGCTTATTTATAGGCTAAATTCATAAGTCAAATAATAAAAAATAATCTAAACTAATCAGTGTTTGATTGAAACAAGTAAACAGAGTTTAACTAAAATATTATTTCTCAAATTTGACTGAAAATAGGAGTCATATTTAACACTTTGGAATTTAGTGAGAAAATAACCATTCTCTGTATCCATTAGTTGAAAAGGCTTGGATGGTTTCCAAATCCCATATAATCTATTTTGCAGGGTTGTGATTCCAAGGTTCTGACCAAGCATCTTAAGAACAACAACAATTGATATCTCCTTTTCCAATAGCTTATATACTCTCTCCGAGAAGTCAATTGAAGGAACGTCATCAACAACTGATTTCTTAACATCCTGATCAGTGAGGGAGAAATTATCAACCAAGAAGTGACCATCGTTGCAAACATTCCTCGCAGGATTCTCTTTCCCAACCAGCATAACTTTCCAAGAAAAAGAGGGCGTTGGTGATGATTCCATGACCATCACGTCTTCAAGAATCACATTCGAATCCTTGGGACGGACTTCCTTAGTGATGAAGTCCTCTACAACCGTCACACCTTTAGGATTGACGTCCGACTCCTTGAAACTGACCTTCTTTGTGTTAGAGTCCTTAAGAAGAGAATCACCTTCCCCATTATTGTCCACATTAGAAACCAAAGAAGACAGGAGCATTTTTAAAGTATTTTAAATTTGCAGATTTTTTTTTTCTTTCAGAGTTATTATCGGCGACAAAGTTTGAAAAGTTCATAAGCAGCTATTTGGCTAAATTAGTAATTTTCGTAACACCACTCTTTGTCCAAACTCATTTTTTTGGTTTAATAGTTTTGGACAAACTCTCTTAAATTTTGGATGAACCTTTAAACTTAAGTGGGTAATCAACCCTTGAACAAGTTCAATTGCGATATATAATCAAATTCAAATGACTAAACATGATATGACCCTAACTTAAGATAATTTAATTTGAAAAACTCAACCTTCAAATCCAAAATCAAAATGAAATTAACCACAACTCGAAATAACACAAAAATTTAAACAGAAAAGAACTCAAGCCTAACATGTTAAAAACTTATGGCACTAACTGATGTCATCTTCAAAAAGAAAAAACTATTTGTGAAGTGTACGGATAAGTAAAACATGTGTTATATAAGTAGTTGTAAAATGACAAGCTTTGACTTTTCTTCTTTTTTAGTAAATGAATTTAATTCCATTTTTGGTCTAACATTCAAAAGTGATTTCTTTTCACCTAAGCCCAACCATTACGGTTAAACAAATAAAATATTCTAGAACTATATACTTCTTTATTATTAAATCCAAATAAAACTTTTTATTATTACATATTTATTTTTTAAAATAATATATTAAGTAATTTTAATGATTATTTATGGTCCTGGGGATAAATTTGGTTAAGCAACAAATAAGTAAAATAAAGAAGAACTTGAAAAGATCGAACACAAATATTTTATGTGGAAAAACTTCTTCAAAGAGGATAAAAAATCACGGTAAAATATAATTTCACTAAAATAGAAAAAACGAAGAGTATAAAAGATTGAGATAAAACTAAACTCGAAATAAGAACCCTCAAAACGTAAACACGAAATTCTCTGAAAGCTTGTAAAAGCTAATACCTAAATATGTTATGAGTTATTTTTATAAGGTGAAAAAATAAAGATCTATTATAGGCTAAATTTATAGATCAAATAATATTAAAATAACCTACACTAATCAAAATTTAAGTGAAGAACTAAAAATAAAACTTAACTGAAAGAAAAACCCAAAAAATACGAGACATATCTCATGTAAAAACATAAACATGATACTAAACAATCAATTATATTATTCAAAATTAAATATCTTCTATTAAATTAACTATAATGTTAAGAATACTTGAATTAGGCTATTCATACCATTAATTACTATATTTAGTAGAATATTGGATCAATTCGCTTTGAATAATTGAATTAAATCTTTAACAATGATATTTATGTTAATGTAATGATTCAAATTTTTTGGTTTGAAGTTATAATTAAATTCTTAATTAAGGTTAAAATTGAATTATTAAAATAAATATAATAATTCAAGTAAAATAAAAAATCTTTGAGATGTAAAAAATTGAAAAATAAATCAAACACACTACACTCTCAAAAATAACATTAATTTGATATAAATATACAAATGTATTAAAAATTTACATAAAACAAATTAACAACTAGTCAAAAATTATATTAAATTATAATAGTTTCAACACATAGAAATAAGGTGAACCCAATATAAATATATATTTCTTTTTAAATTGAATAACTATGATAAATCATGTCAAAAATTATAATCCAAAAATAAATGGAATTCATTATTTAATATTTAAATGATTCATAATTAAATTTATTTATAAATGTGGGAGTACGCCTTTTATTTTTACTAAAGTTTATTTTTACTTTTCTTCTCTTAGTTAAATTTTATTTTTAGGTTTCTACTTAAACTTTGATTAGCCAAGAGTTGTTGTAGTCATATATGCTATGAATTTTAACCTATAAATAGGCTTTAGTTACTCTAGGTTTTACACAACAAAAATTATTTAGATTAAGAGAATTTTGTTCTTTGTTTCGAAGGGTTTTTTCTTTGTGGGGTTTCTGGTTTTTCTTTTAGTTCTCTCCATCTTTTGTACTCTCCTTTATTATAGTGAAATCTCCTTTTAGTCGTGATTTTTTATCTTCTTTTGAGGAGTTTTTCACGTAAAATTTGTGTGTTCGGTCTTTTCGATTATTATTTTATTCACTTTATTTGTTGTTTAATCGTGTTTATCCCCTACAAACTAATAGCAGAGCTAGTTCAATTTCCACAATCAACCCGTTCAAAGATGACAGCGTCAAGGTTTGATATTGAGAAGTTCGACGAAATTGAATTTCAATTTGTGGCAAGTTTAGATGACGACAATATTGGTTCAGAACGATCTGAAAAAGGTGGTTACAGGGAAGAAGCCTGTCGATGTAGATCAACCATAATAGGAAGAGCTCGATGAAAAGCCTTTATCCGCTATTCAATTATGCCTCACGTATAATGTGTTACAGGAGGTTCTAATGGAGAAAGCATCATCTGCGTTATGGAAGAAACTAGAAGCCTTATATATGAAGAAATCTCTAGCTAACAGGTTAGTATTAAAACAATGTCTCTACAGGTTCAAAATGGCCGAAGGTGAGACCATTAGAACTCATATTAATGAGTTTGTTACCCTTCTTAAAGACTTAAAGAATCTTCAAGCAGAGATTAGTGATGAGGAACAAGCTGTGTTATTGTTATGCTATTTGCCCTCTTCTTATAAAACTATTAGGGAAACTCTGATTTATGGGACAGATCATCTCTTGTTCAAGGATGTAAAGGGGAATCTTCCAAGCAAGGATAAACTCGATAACGAGTTAGGTCCAAACAAAATCAGACGGGCAATCCTGTAACTCCCCTAACCCATCTCCGTCACCGGATCAAGGTTAAAGAGTGTTATAGTAAAAATCATAACACTTAGTGACAATTAATCATTCAAATACCAAATTAAAACTCAAATATTCAAATGCAAATGTTATTCATAGTACAATCATAATTACGAGCCTTAAATCAAGCTTATAGGGCCTAGAAAATAATTTGGGAACAATCAGGGACCGATTTCAAACAAAATAAAAAGTTTTATAAAATTTTAAAAATGTAAAAAATAGGGGTCACACGGCCGTGTGACAAAGCCCAAACCATGTAACACAAGGACATGGTCGTGTGGCCAACCGTGTGTCAGACCGTGTAGCTTTTGAAATAATTTCAAACGGCCATGTCGCAGGCTGTGTGACAGACTGTTTAACATTCGAAATACCCTTACACGATCGTGTCCCAGGCTGTGTGCTAAACCATGTTGAATTCTATGTTGGGTCACACGATCATGTCACAAGTCGTGTCCCAGACTGTGTTACATACTAACTTGAGACACATGGCCGTGTAAACAGACCGTGTGCAGCAAGACCGTGTTACAGCCTGTGTGCCCTTATTTGTGCCTTCAAATGCAAGTTTACCAATTCATGTTTACTTGGACATCAAGCAACTTATTTACCAACAATTAAACCTACTCAAAACATGTCAAAAACATCCAACCTAAGTGCCTAACCAATGTGCCATCATTGACACCACAATTCAATAAATAAATACATCCACAAAACATACCACAAGTTGCATTCAAGCTTATAAGTTCATACGTAAAAACACATACCATACTTATCATTTCATTTTTTCCATTCACAACCAATATACCATTTCTCAACTACTTTCAAGAGTTTATGCCAACTAGCCAAAACATAGTTATATGCAAATTTCATATTAAGACCAAAAGCAACTATACAAGCAAGCTAATACCAAGTTTAAACTACTTTACACCAACCTATTATGTAACACATGAAATAAGTATTCAGCGTATATACAAAACACACCTATTACATGACAAGTTTCACACCATATTTGGATTTTCATACCAAATACTGAACTAGCACATTATTAACTAAAGTATATATTCATCGCACAAGTATGGAACATACCACTAGTAATATGTACTTAAAACATATACAAGATACTCCTATTACATGCCACATATCCCAAAATTAAACATTTTCAAAATCTACCAAAAAGAATCGGGATAGTGTGATATTCGCGTTGATCCAATCGCCCGATTCTGCAAAATGTTATCTACATGAAACAGAAAAATGACATGAGTAAGCTTTAGTAAGCTCAATGAGTTCACAGCTTAAAATGATAAAACTTACTAAATAAACATAATAAATCATTTAATAACAATGTTAATAAACATTAGCCTTGTCGACCATAATCAATCAATTGTGAGTTACACAAATATACTGTAACACCCATAACCCATATTCGTCACCGGAATAGGGTTATAGAGCATTATCAAAATTTACAGATCAAAATACAGACATTTAGTATCATTTGTCATCCATATAAAAAATTAATCATAATCAATTATATTGTCCCTTCTATGAGCCCTTGAGGCCGAAAATACACATTAGAAACAACTCGGTACTAAATCGAAAACTCAAAGAATTTTTCAGAAAATATCAATTTTTTTCCTAGGCGCAGGGAACACACTCCCGTGTGGCCAGGCCTTGTGTCTCACACAGTCAAGAGACACGCCCGCGTCTCAAACTATGTGAGCAGTCGAAATAGGGACACACAGTCGTGTCCGAGCCCGAGTCTAAATTAGGGTGCTCTCTAACTTGGGTCACACGGCCAAGCCACACGCCCATGTGTTAGGCCGTGTGAGCATACTAACTTGCATTAAATAGGTGTAAGGGCAATACGGCCAAGCCACACGCTCATGGCCTAGGCCGTGTGGATATTTTGAGTATGCTGTTTTAAATTTTAAAGATGCAAGGAACATATGGCCAAACCACACGCCCCTGTCTCTGCCCGCGTGGACAAAAATGGGCCATTTCCAAGGCCACATTTCTTACCCAAACTTGGCATCAACCCAACCAAACATTTTTGGACATTAACAAGCTATGTCAAGGCACTCAATTTAAGCCAAAACCAAGTTTTATATTTAACATATTACCACAACCGACTAATAATCCTTACTTACCAATTTGATCAACTACATATATAAGCTCATTTGTACCTAATTTTACCAATTTAAACCAACCATCAACATGTTTATAAATTCTTATCATTCAACCATACTAGCACACTATAAACATGAAATTCCATACATATAAACATATCAAAATATGTCCAACATAAGCCATTCCAATGGCTAATCACAACTAAACACATACATGCCATCATTGGCCATATTTAACCTATACATGCCATTATAACCCAAAATTTAGCTTGTTACATATATTGAACTGAGCTAATGGATAGTGTGAGATATCTTTGCCAAGCTTCCAACCAACGAACTTTCGAAGTACTATAAAACACAGGAAATAAAATAGAGTAAGCATTTAATGCTCAGTAAGTTCGTATAATGGGAAATTAACTTACCATTCATTTACATTTAAGGTAAGCATACAAAAAAATCCAAAGCAAATTAGCTAGTAGCCTAAACACATAACTTCATCAAACATGTTAGTCATTTATTTCATATGAATATTAATAAACATGTATGAGCTCATCAAATATTAAATTTCCATGTGTTTCGTTTATATATGAATAATGATTCAATTCGAATTCATATATTTTGTAACACCCCTAACCCGTATTTGTCGTTGGAACTGGGTTTCAGAGTATTACTGAAATATTCAGAACATTTTTAGTTAATTCCTGTAAATTACTATTCATCTACTGAGATCATTCAAAACGTCCCTTAATTGGACTCTCGAGGCCCAATACGAGCTTTAGAATAAAGTCGGGACTTAATCGAAAACTAATAAAATTTTTCGCGACATTTCAAAAATTTTCCAAGGTGTAGGGCTCACACGCCTGTGTGGACTAGGAACACACCCGTGTGATTGGGCCGTTTACTACACACGTCCGTGTTCAAGGCCTTGTCAACCACACAACTGAGACACATGCCCGTGTGCCCAATTTTGAGCATTCTGCTTCTCATTTTTAAGATGCAGGGGACACACGGCCGGACCACATGCCCATGAGACAGGCCGTGTGGACAAAATAAAGTCATTTCCTAACCTTATTTGTCACCCAAAATTTACCATTTTCCTGCACCAAAACTCACAAGCATATATCCATCAATCCAAAATCATTTTCACATAAATTTATCCATCAATCTTGTGGTATTATGTCATGCATCAAAGGGTATAAACTTACTCTTAACATGAGCTTATATACTAACATAATTCCAACAAACTAACACATAATAAGCAGTTATGTGATTACAAAAATATTACTTCAAAAATAACCAAACTTAGACCACCACTAGCCACTCTAATGGATAGATTACAAAACAACAATTACAAGTCATCATTAGCCAAATAAGCTTATACATGCCATTATACCAAAATGAGATTTCTATTTGTACCAAAATGGGATAATGGATAGTGTGATGACTGCTCCGACCGACTTCCAACCTTCGCAAGCTTTGAGCACTATAAAACAAGGAAAATTAAACGAAGTAAGCCTTTTATACTTAGTAAGTTCGTATAACGGAAAATAAATTTACCGATCATATTTACTAATGCAAGCATACATAAATTTACATTCCATCAATTTTGGGTAAGTTACCTAAACACATACACTTATTCAACAAGTCAGTCACATAATCTCATATGAATATCAAGTAAACATAAATGAGCTCATCACATCACAAGCTTCCATTAATTTCACCTTTCTACACTTCAAGAGTCATTTCTGTCGAACTATTTAAATCTCGATGGATGTTTGGGTAATATATACATGTGCAAAAGTACCCATTAGGGTACATAATAAAAAGACACTCTTGAGCCGTACATTTTACAATAGGATTACCAGTCCAGGCTAAATCCTATCTGTAGCATATGTTCTAAAGAGCTTAATTTGGATTATTCGTCCGGGTTAAATCCAATTTATAACCTAAGCTCAAGAGGGCTTACATTAAAATTACCCGTTCGGGCTAAATTCTATCTGCAACATATGCACTATTATTCTTAACCCATCGAAATTCAACCTTCAACCGAAACATGATAAATTGCCAATATTACACAACTTAAGACTATTTCATTATGTATATATTATCTCACACATATCAACACAATCATGCATTTCAATTCATGCATTTCAATTCAAGCATTTTAACATACATTTTTAAGTTACATGAACTTACCTTGAAAATGATTTGTATTTGAATTTCAACTAATTCGAAACATTTTGCTTTCCTCGATCTAGTTCTGTGGTTGGTCTTTCCGGATCTACATAGATAAATTTAACTATTAATCTATCACATTTCATACACATTTGCATCCTAATATATCCTAGGAAAAATACCATTTTGCCCCAATCTTTTTCAAAAATTTTGATTTCGTCCCTAGGCTCAGAAAATAAAATTCATGAAATTTAACCCTCTTTCCAAGCCTAGCCAAAATTTATATACTACATTTACAGCAAATAGATTTCACAAATTTTAGAATTTTCCATGAGTTTTACCACTTTTTCATTTTAGTCCCTAAATCAAATTTTCATTAAAAATTGCTTTGTAAAAATTGTTTATCTATGAATAACTTTTCATTTTCTAACATAAATTTCAAATTTTCAGCATATTCATCCATGACCCAAATTTCATACCTTGATAACTTTTCAAATAAATCCCCTAAGTAGAAAGATTAAGCTATCCCGATTCCAAAATTATAGAAATTACTAAAAACGAGACTTAATTTCATACCTTATTGAGCTTGAAAAGTTTTCTTAATCTCTCCCCTAGAAAATTGGGGAAGATGATATGAAATTAGAAGATTTTTGTTTTCTTTTTAATTAATTATCATCTATTAATTTTATTGATTTCCAATTTAGTCCCTACCCTTTTTCTAATTTTTCCATGGATGAGTCATTAAAATATCTACTAACTACTCTTCAACGGTCTAATTACCATAAAAAGACCTTAAGTTTTGAATTCCATAGCTATTTGATACCTATAGTTACTAGAACCCAACTTTTGATTTTATGCAATTTAGTCCTTTCCTTAATTGAACGCACAATCGATAAAATTTTCATACCAAAATTTTCATGTGACCTTCCAATCATGATACCAAACATAAAATAAAATAAAATTTTATTTTTAGCTTGGATTTGTGGTCCAAAAAGATCTAACAAAAAATAGGTTGTTACATATTTTCTCATGTCAGGATCTTACCCACTAAATCATTTAAATTTTCAATGGATACACGGGCAGTACACAAGAAGTGTACAAATTTGTAATATGTCAATTCATTTCGAGAATGCTCATACGAGCACATAAACGGGAAGCTCTTCTGAGCCATTTAATAGGAAGCTCATGTGAGCCATGTAACGGGAAGCTTATAAGAGCCATAATAGGGTAGTTCAAGCGAGCCAATATTGGGAAGCCCTGGAGAACTATTAATCGGGAAGCTCATAAAGTGCTTTTAATTAGGAAGCTCCGAAGAGCCATATATCGGAACACTTATAAGAGCTATGGTGTGTCCACAACACATGCAAAATCACAACCAATCGGGATGCTCATAAGAACTATTAACGTGAAGTTCGTAAGAACCATATATCGGGAACCCTGTATCCATTGAATTTTATTTATTCAAACGAGACTTAATACTTGTTGATCATTTTTGAATATGTGATTAATTTCATATACATGGCAATAATACAAACACATACATATAATTTAATTAACACATATAGATTCTCAATTTAGTTACACGAACTTACTTCGACAAGTGTTTGTGTTTACAAAAGCTACTAATTCGCTACTTTCTCTTTTCCTCGATTTAACTCTGTATTTGATCTATCCAGATCTATACGAATGAATTTAACATCAATTCATATTCAATTCAATCCAATTCACATCTTAGGCAAAATTACCATTTTTCCCCTATACTTTTAATTAATTCTGAATTCGTTCTTAGGCTCGGAAAATGAAATTCATGTAATTTAATCCTTACCCCAAGCCTAGCCAATTTTTACATGTAACAATAGTAGTTCATGTATTCCAAAAAATTTAGAAATTTTTCCATGGATTTTCCATCTTTCTAATTTAGTCCCTAAATCATAATTTCATCAAAATTCTCCTTACAAAAGTTGTTTATTTATCAACAACCTTTACCATAAAACTTCATAATTCTTCTATATTCATCCATGGAAAAACCTTAATACTTTAATAACTTTGTAAATTAATCCCCGAGATAGCTAGATTAAGTTATTACGACCTCGAAAATATAATAATTACTAAAAACATGACAATAATACTTACCTAATTAAGCCAAATAAGCTTGTCTTTCATCAAGTCTCCATAGCTAGGGTTTCCATGGTTTTAATTTAGGAAAGATGATAACATGATGATATTTTATGTTATTTTATTATTTATCATCTTTTCATCTTTTACTTTCCAATTTAGTCCTTTTCTTTATTAAATTTTCCAATGATGACTAATCATACTTATCTACTAACTCCTCTAATTGGTCTATTTGCGATATAAGGACCTCAAATTTTGAATTCGATAGCTATTTAATCCCTTTTAGCTACTAGAATTCAACTTTATACTTTATGCAATTTGGTCCTTTTTATCTAATTAAACATGTAATCGTTAACAATTTCCTAACAAAAATTTTCATACGATAATTCTGTCATAATGCAGACCATGAAATAATATTAAAATAATTTTCCTTCCAAACTTGGATTTGTGGTTCTGAAACCACTGTTCCGATTTCACTGAAAATGAACTATTACAACTCTCCCCCTTTAAAGAATTTTCGTCCTCGAAAATCTTACCAGTAAAGAGGTTCGGATATTGTTTTCTCATAGTTTCTTCAGGTTCCCAGTTAGCTTCTTCTATTCTGTGTTGTTGCCAAAGAACTTTTACTAGAGCTACCTTTTTATTTCGCAATTCTTTGGTCCCACGTGCCAGAATTTTGATCGGTTCTTCACCGTATGTCATATCAGGTTGAATCTCGATCATCGTTAGAGAGGTAACATGTGAAGGATCCGACCGATACCATCTTAACATAGACACATGGAAAACATTGTGAATTTTATCAAGTTCTAGTGGTAGGGCCAATCGGTACGTAACAGGTCCGATTCTTTTAGTGATCTCATATAACCAGATAAATCATGGACTCAATTTTCCTTTACGGCCAAACCAAAGAACTTTCTTCAAAGAACTTTCTTCTAAGGTGAAACTTTCAAAAATACTTTGTCACCAACTTGAAATTCTCTCTCTTTACGTTTAAGATCCGCAAAGGATTTCAAATGATCAAAAGCAACTTTCAAGCTATCTCGGATCACTTTCACCTTTTCTTCAGTCTCACGGATTAAATCAACTCCATGTATCTTTTTCTCACTAAGATCAATCCAATACAATGGGGTTCTACATTTACGACCATGCAGAGCTTCATAAGGTGCCATCTTTATGCTTGACTACTATCTATTGTTATAAGAGAATTCGACTAACGATAGATATTTCTCCGAACTACCTTCGAATTCTAGTATACGGCACCGAAGCATATCTTTAAGAATCTAAATTACATGCTCTGATTGACCATCCATCTTAAGGTGAAATGTGGTACTGAAATTTAATTGCTTACCCAAAGCCTCTTGTAACTTGTTCTAGAATCGGGATGTGAACCGTGGATCTTTATCAGAAATAATAGAGACTGGCACTCCATGTAGTCTGACAATTTTTGAAACATATAATTCTGCTAATCTGTCTAGGAAGAAATTCATCTAGCTCTGAATTCTTTGGTACAAAAACTCTGCCTCTGAATAACAGACAATTATTGGGTCCCATTTGAAATTCTGAATCAGAAGTCAATTCACACTGTACCCGCTTAGCTTGCAATTCATTATCACATTTCTGGGCTTCACAGATCTGCTGTAGAAACACCGATTTAGCCTTTAACTCAGCTAAAATTTAGCCATCATCAGACAATAACAATCAGGTATTCATTACCCACAAAGCAAACAGAGACTTTCTACTTAGAGCATCTGCAACCATATATGCTTTTCCTAAATGATAATCGATAACCAAGTCATAGTCTTTCAACAATCCTAGCCACTTGTGTTGTCTCAAATTCAAGTCTTTTTTCAAAATCATATACTTTAAGCTTCTATGATCGGTGAATATATGACACATTTCACTAAACAAATAGTGTTGTTAAATTTTCATTGCAAAGGTAATAACTGCCAATTCTAAATCATGTATCGGGTAATTCTTTTTATGTGGTTTTAACTGTCTAGAAGCATAGGCTATTACTTTACCTTCTTGCATCAAGATACATCCTAAACCATTCAATGATGCATCACTGTAAATCACAAATTCCTTACCCGATTCAGGTTAGGCTAAAACTGGTGCTTCAATCAACAAGGCTTTCAACCGGTCAAAACTTTGCTGACATTTGTCAGTCCATTCAAATTTCACATCTTTCTATAGTAGCCTTGTCAGCAACGAAGCTATCATTGAAAACCCTTTTACAAATCTCTAATATTAACCAAGTAATCCCAAAAAGCTTCTGACTTCAGGCACATTTTTTGATGGTTTCCAGTTAACAATTGCTGAAATTTTATTCAGGTGCACTCTAATGCCTTCAGCAAATACTATATGTTCAAGAAAACCAACTTCCCAAAGCCAAAATTCACATTTTCTAAATTTAGCATACAATTTTTTTTCATGCAGAGTTTTCTAAACAATTCTCAAATGATTAGCATGTTCATTTTCATCTTGGGAATATACCAGAATTTCATCAATGAATACTACCACAAATCTAACCAGATACGATCTAAAAATACTATTCATCAGATCCATAAATACTACAAGTGCATTTGTTAAACCAAACGACATAACAAGAAATTAGGATTATCCATATCTGGTTCTGAAAGTTGTTTTTAGCACATCTGACTATTTCACCCATAACTGATAATAACAAGAACGAAGATCAATCTTTGAGAATACTGTGGCGCCTTTTAACTAATCAAAAAAATCATCTATACAAGGAAGTGGATACTTATTCTTGATTGTAACTTTATTGAGCTACCGGTAATCAATACATAATCTCAAGGATCAATCCTTTTTCTTAACAAAAAAAACCAGTACACCCTAACGTGAAGAACTGGGTCGAGCAAAACCTCTGTCAGTCAGTTCTTACAACTGTGCCTTTAGTTCTTTTAATTCCATAGGGGCCATTCTATACGGTGCTATTGAAATCGGTGTTGCCCTGGAAACAAGATCTATAGAAAATTCAACTTCTCTAACCGACGGTAGTCTGCGTAACTCCTCCAGAAGCACATCAGGATATTCACAAACAACTAGCACTTAGTTAATTTTCGACTCAGATACTTTAGTATCCAACACATAAGAAAGATAAGCATTATAACATTTTTTTGTCATATTTCTATGCTAATATGGCTGATATTATACAGAGCATTTCACCATTCTGAAATTTCAATACAATATGCTTTTGTTTATAATTCACCCCAGCATCATGTTGAGTTAACCAATCCATACCCAAAATCACATCAAATTCATCAAACGGCAATAACATCAAATCAGCCGAGAAACAGTAACCTCGTACCATTAACAGACAATTCTTACAAATTTTATCCACCATCACATACTGGCCTAAGTGGTTTGATACTTTAACCACGAATTTAGTGGACTCAATAGGTAAATTTTTATTAGACACTAAATTCGTGCAAATATATGAGTGAGTTGAGCCGGGATCAATCAAAGCAGTTATATCAGTACCAAGAAGAAAGAAAGTACCAGTACTAGCATCAGGTGTAAAAGCATCCTTAGCATGAATAGTATATGTTCTGGCTAGTGATCGTGTTTCACATCTAAATGTTAAATCTTTTTTCATACCCCGACTACCACTCACATTGTCGGGATTTCGAGGTGGTCTACCTCTTGTAATGGGGGTTGCTCGGCCTTGAAGTTTGAATGGTATCTTTTTCAGGATTTTTCGGGCAGTCTCTAAGATAGTGGTCAAATGAGCCACATCTAAAACAAGCTCCATTTTTCATACGGCACTCTCCAAAATGAAATATATTACAGTGTTTGCATCTGGGTTTGGTGCTTTTAACACTGCCCGTACTTGCTACAAATATAACTTGAGATTTTGGACTAGTGCGTTGAATACCTCTATCTCTACCTGAATATCCCGCAGAGGTAGTGGAACGATCATGATATCTTTTCAATTTCTTTGAAGTCAACTACTGTTACTTTTTCATAAATATTTTACTTGAAGTTTTGGCTTCCATCTCAGCTTGTCTCTTTTCCTTACTTAGTTCTTCAGCTTCATGAGCTCAGTCAACCAGTACTACAAATTCTTTTAATTTAAAAATTTAAAATAACAATTATATGTCTTCACTCAAACCCTCTTCAAACCGTTTACACATGGCAATTTCAATTGGGATACACTCTCTGGCATATTTACTCAGTTGGACAAATTTCCGTTCATACTCTGATAATGTCATATGCCCTTGTTTAAGCTCTAGAAATTCTTTCTATTTCTGATCAAGGAATCTTTGGCTGATATATTTCTTTCTGAGTTCAGTTTGGAAAAATTCCCAAGTGACCCTTTTCCTTTGGCACAATAGAAATTAATGTGTTCTACCATTAGTAAGCCAAATTGTAACACCCTGAATTTTGGGGTTAGAAGTTTTGAGTTCTGTGATTAGGGTCAGAGAGAGAAGGGTGTGCTATTGTGTATAGTTTCGATGTTATAGTGTCAGAATCGGCCTGCTGGTCTTGTGGTTGAGTGAGTATTAGTGTACCTCTAGGTTCTGGGTTCAAGTCCTTGTGTGTGCGTTTTGAGAGATATATATTTTTTTATTATTGTTAAATAGTAGATTTGCTTTATGTTTAAAAATAATTATTTAGTCTTATTTTTTTATTATTTATTTTATTTTATTATTCTTTGTCCTTTTTCACGTCCTCCTATTCCCTTTTCTTTTGTTTGTTTTTCCTTCTTTTTTCTTTTCTTTTTTAAAAATGGTGGTGTTGTGGTTTTCGAAGAGCTTCGATTTTCTGGTCATCGAGTCAGCATCTGGATGTTGTCGATCACAAATCAAGTGTGGGTTCTGTATCCTGTCTTATTTATTTATGAATTCTCGATTCGACTTTGTGAGAGTAGGCAATTTATGTGTGTGTTCACAAATCGGTTAGTTATGATGTTGTACCGCTATTTTCATACTTAGAACTTATTTGATTTGGTATAGTTTTAAGTTATCGAGGGATGGAAAGTGCTTCAAGGGTGAAAGCACGTTTTTCTAGGCTATTTTAGGGTGGTTTCAAGACCACACAAGTGGCCACACGAGCGATCCACACGACCGTGTAAAATACGGAATTAAGGTTTCCAGGGAAAATTTGGTGCCACACGGCCGTGTCCCCTGGACACACGGGCATGTGCGTTTAGGAATTAGGGATTTGTGATTTGGTGCCATATGACTGTGTGGTTAATTTAGGGATTTAGGGATCCCACACGGGCGTGTGTTTTGGACACATGGTAGTGTCTGGTGGGCAGACGGGCGTGTGAGACCCTCACAAGGCTGTGTTAGCCCTGTACTCTATTTTAGCAAATTTGGCAGTGAGTTACATGGCCGATTCACACGATCGTGCCCATGGCTTACACGGGTGTGTTCCTTAGTCACACGGGCGTATGCATCAGTCACAAAGTCGTGTGCCTCGCTCCACATGGGTGTTTGACCCCCACACAGCTTAGGTTTTTCCACCTGGTCGGAGCGTACAACCGTGTGGTCCTAAGTCACCACTTTTAGTTTGTGTATGTTTTTTATCTGAAAATGCGTCTGTGTATTCTGACCCTTGGTTAGGCTTTAGTGAGGGTAACTATGTAACACCCATAACCTGAATATGTCGTTGAAACAGGGTTATAAAGTATTATCGTAGTTTACAAAACAAATAACAGACATTTCATAATTTTTTTTAGTATTCATATCATATTTCAATCAAATTTCACCATATAGTCCCTTACATGAGCTCTTGCAGCCCAATTCATGCACTAGAATCAGGTCAAGACTAAACCGGGTACTTAGAGAATTTTTCGTGAAATTTTAAAAATTTTCCTAGGTGCAAGGGTCACACACCTGTATACTCAAGCCATGTGGTTCACACGGCCAGGGACACACCCGTGTCTCAAGCCGTATAACTCTCTGACTTAGGTCAAACAGTTAAGTCACACACCCGTGTGCTAGGCCGTGTGTAGGTGTAGGGGTCACACGGCCAAGCCACACGCCCGTGTGCTAGGCCGTGTGATCAAATCTAAGCATTTTGTTTTGACATTTTAAAGATGCAAGGGACACACAGCCAGATCACACGCCTATGTACTAGGTCGTGTGTCACATAAGGTTGAGACACATGCCCGTGTCTCTGCCCATGTGAACAAAAATAGGATACTTTCCAAGCCCTATTTCTCACCCATACTGTTATCCACCTACATGACTTTAACATATTCACAAGCCATTTTCAAGAAGATTAAATCAAGTCAAAACCAAGTCTCATGTATGATATATCATTACATACAACCAATGTGCCCGTAGGTACCTTAGATGACAATTTATTACCATGTCAATCTTATACATATACTTATCTAGGTACCAAATTCACATTTATGCATATTTTATCATATATAAGTTAGTTTAAAAGAATCATTTTGAACACATACCAAACATAACATAATTTTCTTATATAAATCAAGATATGTCCATCATAAGCAATACCAATGGCTATTCATATCCCAATATTTACATGCCATCAATGGCTAATTAACCTATACATGCCATTATAATCATAATTAATTGACTATATATACCAAAATAGGCCGATGAATAGTGTGAATGGTCTCCACCGATGCTTCCAATCCAACGAGCTTTTGAATTACTATAGAACAGGAGAAAATAAAACAGAGTAAGCATGAAATGCTAAGTAAGTTCGTATAACATGGTAAATAACTTACCATATTTTTATGTTTAAAATAAACATGCAAGGCACTATCAACCAATTTTATCACAATCCCTAAACGCATATCCTCATCATGATAGTTAAGTAGTCACATATAATAGTCCTTAATCATGGATGAACAAAGTCATTAAGCATGATCTACATTCATGTAACAACTAATTTATGCATCATTATATGAAGTAATATCATTTCCATGTACTTCATGTACATATTGGTAATAATTCGTTTTTAAGTCATACTATCTCGTATAAACATCAAGAAACATGTATGGGCTCAATAAAAACCAAATTCTCATATACAAATACTACCCACATCATGAATTCAAATAACATATACAAATCATATCCATGTATTTCAAGTACATTTTCATAATATTTCGTTTCAAGTTCAGATTATTTCATGTTAGGATTTTGCTCATTAAATCAATTAAAATATTAATAGAAACCCGAGAAATTACACTCGAAGTGTACAAATCTATAATCTTAAATTAACATATTTAACAATCTAGTTCCATCTTCATATATCACGATCTCATATTTCCATATACCATGTATCATCATTTTCATGTATTTCAGGCAGATACATGTAATAATTCATTGCATTTTCATATTTTCTCAAGTTAAGAGTTTTATCCGTTGAATTATTGAAATATCGATGGATACTCAAGTAGTACACTCAAGGTGTACAAAACTGTAACCCGTCAACTCATAATTAGGGGTACCCATTAGGGCACTTAATCAGGGAGCACACTCTCGAGCCACATATCAGGATACTTAGATGAGCCATGTAACAGGACGCTTATCTAGGCTAAATAAGAAACTCATAAGAGTTTTAATCAGGAAACTCATAGAGCTTATCAGGTAACTCTGAAGAGTTGTTGTCAAGGAGCACCGTATAAGGTAACAGAGTGTTCAAGCGAGCCATGTCAGGAAGCTCGTAAGAGCCTATAGTAGGACTGGAACGATGGAAATGTACAAGTGTACACAATCGCAACAAGTAATAAAGTGACAAGTAAATGTCGAGTTATCATACCTACAAGGACTGTGAAAAGAATTATTTATGAAATTAATTTAAAAACACTTTAGTGAAGAAAAATATTTTGATTTGAAGAGGTGATTAAAAACTAGGGTTTTAACTAAGTAAAATAAATAAAAATAAAATAAAAGTTCCAATGCACAATTTCAAAAGATGCTTTTATTCAAGATGACATAATTATGCTAGATTAATTACATCTCTTAACTTAGAATTATTAAACTCATATTTATGTTGTTACGAATAAATTCACGGCAACTCGATAATTTGCTAACTTATGAACATACTTACCTACCAAAATCCATTTATCTCTTAACTATATCTCTATGTCAATTCAACCAATTAAACAGATTTTAATAAGCAAATGTGTTAATGCACATACGTACTTATGAAATTAAAATAATATCTTGTACATATCTCAATGTCAATTCAAACAATTAATTCAATCTCATAAGCACATAAAAGATTATGTGAGGTAACAATGTATTTCTACCTTGAAACAATTTAATCACAATAATCTTGCAAGTTATGCAAGGCAAATGTATCATTAGATACTGTTGCTAATTTAACCCTCAGCTACCTTAGATGATTAAACATGCACTGATTACATATCGTGTCAATTAATTACAATTTCAATTTGTTTAAATAATTAATTCATTAGTTACCTTACAATTGTAATTCAAGAATAACTTAGCCATGGTTTTACTTAATCAAACATCTTACCGAGGCCTATAACAACACAAACACAATTTTAATAATTTAAGTAGACAAAATGTAATCAACCTAATATGAATTAAATTTAAGTCATATCAATTAAATTAAACATTTCAACATCACAAATATTCATAGACATGTTCATTATAACAACAAAAAAAAATTAAAAAGATAGGGAACAAGAATCAAATCCGATTGTGTGGCCAGGCCGTGTGACTTACGCGACCAAGAGACATGCCCAAGTCTTAGGCAGTGTAGGCATTCGAAATAGGGACACACGGCTGTGTCCCAACCCGTGTCCGTGCCCATTTAACTCACAGACTTGGGACACACGGCCAAACCACACACCCGTGTGCCAGGCGGTGTAAAACCTGACTTGCAACATTTTGAAAACTACAAGGGACACACAGCTGTGCTACATGGCCGTGTGTCACACATGGCTGAGGCCACGCCTGTGTCTATGCCCGTGCGGACGAAAATAGGCTATTTTACAATCCATTTTTCTTACCCTTTTAAACATGTACCTCTAATCCATTTTGCACATGAACATAAGTCCTCCAAAGGCACCAAAATCATGCATAATCAAGCCAAACACCTATGGTATAATAACATCCAACCAATATGCCCAAATGCACCTCAAATGAAAACATTAAAACATGTATAACAATGTACTCAATTTGGCCAAAATAATTGATTAACTTCTAACCAAGTTTGCATCATTACACAATATGTATATCACTTTCCAAAACATACCATTTGGTACCAACTGTACCACATAATCATTAGCATCAAAATACATGTATGCTTACTATGGCAAAACACCAATTCACAACAAGTTATATGTCATATCTATTATGCACATTCAACAACTTTTCTGTCTACCATCATTCAACCATAACAAGTCATATATCAACCATTACAAGGCTACTTATATACACCTTATAATATATATCATTTTACCAACACAAAGCCAAAATGCAAACTAACCAAATAGTCATTTTCACAACCAAAACATATAGGCTAACATTAGCCAAAATACTTATACATGCCATTAAAACCTTAACTAAGATATCAAAATCTACCGATATATTTGCTGGATAGTGTGATAAATCTTCGAAAAGCTTCTGACCCGATCGAGCTTCTGATAGTCTGAAAAGTAAAAAAAAAATAACTACGTAAATAGTGAATGCTTAGTAATATCGTATAAACTTTAACCAGATCAATCCATTTCCAATTTGAATTTTATAAAATATCACGAATAGTCATATACAGATACCACACAATTCATGAAATCAAATTCAACAACTCATAAAATGAGTAAAACCACAATATCACTTATACATATTATCTCTAGCATAGTAGGATTTTAAACAACTTTAAACTCTTCCAAATTTCTTTCTTTTCATTTGCATTTCATTGCTTTCTAAACCCATTCCATATGCATAACATACGAGACATAGCATATCATTCAACCAATCTACAAGCTAGTGCGTTTAAATATAGCCTTTTCCAATTAATCACATAATAAGCCATTTCATAAGAAATTGCATAATTTTAAACCTTACCACTTTTTTCATGAGTACAAGCATATTTTCATTTAAGCATTTACCATTCCAATGCAACTTATAAGTAAACAGAATACCATTCAACCAACAGCTTGGCACTTGCCTAAGCATCAAACAACAACACATGTTAGCATACTTGAACACATTTCATATAAATTCAACTTTGATAACCTTATTTTCTCAACATGTCACACTTGAGTTTATTACTCATCTCAACTTACATAATTACCATGTATCAACACATCAAAGATATTCATATGTGTACACGTCATGCTACATATCATTATCTTACTGTTTCATCATATACATATATCATTCCTTTCAATATATCGATATATAAACCATTTCTATGTAATTCACTTAAATACATGTTCCAGTTCGTATCGAACCCATATAACCTCATAACAGAACTGTGCCCGTTGAACCACTTAGAATAATATTGGATACGAGGGAATCTTGCAGACTATGTGCCAACATGTTGTCAAAACCAATACTATCTCATATCTCATATCTCATATCAGTCCTCTCTCTCGAGCCATAAATAGGTTTGCTCACTCAAGCTGTCAGTTAAGACGTAGCTACACGGTGCTGCTCACACAAGTTATAAAGTAACTGCAACAAATGCCGAAAAGTTAGCCACCGGTAGGACATACGAGACTAGCACCCAAAACACAGTAACCCCTAATGACATGTCATTTGTATCTTAAATATTCCTAAGGTTCAAACGGGACTCGATAGTCTTCGTGCGTCATTGAATTTTCCTCATTTAGTTCTAAGCTAAATTGTATAATGACATATATACATCGATTCATTTTCAATAAAATTTCATATAATAACATTCAATTTAATAAACATTATACATAGTATAGTTCATATAAACTTACCTGGCTAAATTGCAGAAATACCAAAGTTTAGGGGCATTTTGGTAATTTTTCATTTTTCTCGATTTTTCACCCAATCTTGATCTAAATTAATAATTTCATTCAATGTATTAATTTAGACAATAAAAAAGTTCATTTCATACAATTTGGACTTTTTGAAATTTTTACAAAATTGCCCCTAAAGTTTTACTTTTATTCAATTTAGTCCTTAAGCCCAAAACATGCAAATTAACCATTTTTACCCAGAATTGAGCTTAGCCCAATGTTCATGGTATCCAAAACAGCCCATTTATGCAACAATTTCACATTAAATCCCTGTACTTTTATTAATTTAACAAATTATTCCCTAATCAAAAAATTCATCAAAATCACTTAACAAAATACTTTTAAATACAAATCAACATTCCAAATTCATCATCTAACATCAAAAATCATTATATTTATCAATGGAAACATTCAAAATTTTTAACAGTTTCAAAATCGAAGGTACGGGCTAGCTGTACCTAGCTGCAACGATCTAAAAAAAACATAAAAATTATAAGAAACTGATATTTTAGGGGCTTACATGCAAGGAATTTTACTAGCTGAAATTTTCCAGCATCCATCGCTTCATTTTGTTTGAAATTTCGGTTGAGGAAGAAAAAATAAAGATGAAAGCTTTATGTTTTCTTTAATTTAATACCTAATTCACTTTATTAACCTTTAGAACATTTAAAATTTAGAACATTGCCAAACCACTATCATCCACTAACACATTAATGGTCTAATTATCATATAGAGACCTCCACTAATTACCATATAGCTAATTAATACCTTTAGCTATTAGAACCTAACTTTTGCACTTTACGCGATTTAGACCTTTTTAATTAATTAACTATCGAAACATTAAATTTTTTCGACGGAACTTTAATACCACCTTAATGACGCTCTGTAAATATTTATAATTTTTTTTACAGCTCGATTTATAGAAACGAGATCCCGATACCGCATTTTCTAAAATCACTTGAACTTAATAAGTCATTTATACAACAAAAATCACTATATCAAAAACCTCTTAAAATCACAATTAACTCGTAAATATTAAATAGAATATTTATAAACTTACTTGTCGGATTTGGTGGCCCCGAAACCACTACTTTCGACACCACTGAAAAAGGGCTGTTACATCAGCATTACTCTCAGCTTTTTCGGATTCAGTTCGGTTGGATGACATTACTATATAAAAAACATGTTTTAAAATGGTCAGGAGATATCGCACTATCACAGGTTATATAATGGCATGTATAGCTAGACTCGTATATGCTACGTTAGTCCGAGAATTGACTAAACTGTAGCTCTGATATCAATAAATGTAACACCCCTAACCCATATCCGTCACAAAAATAAGGTTACGAAGCATTACCAGAATTTACAAAGCAATATACAGATGTCGAGACCATTTTTAAATCGAGTTTTGGAAAATGGGAATTGACTTTAAGAAAAACGAAAACTGGAGTCCCCACCAATCTTTTTAGGTGTGATTGGATCACCTTATAAAATATTTTGTTTTAAAACATTAATTTTGGTCTACGAAAGTCGAGAAAACAGATTCGGGAGTCGGTTACGTACGAGGAAGGGTTAGCACCCTCGTAACGCCCAAAAATTGGTACCTAATTGATTATCAAGTGTCTTTAATGTCGGAAATTTGAAATTTTTAAGATGCAAACCTCTTTTAATTAGAATGTCTAAATTTTTAAAATTAAGGCTCACTTATTTCAAACGAGTCAAAACATCACATCCAGTAAGTTAGGACGCAACATTTTAAAACCTTCGAAACTAAACTCGTCTTTCAAAATTTCTATCTCAAACAACAAAACGCCATATCCAAAGTAGTTAGGACACTATGTTTTGAAATCTCAAAATAATTGTTTAAGTTTTGAAAACTCAAAATCACTTAGAAGGGTGCTTGACTATTCGAATTCAGCGAGAAAAGTCGCAACCCAGTAAGTTAGGGCACTACCTTTCTCGAAGTTTCCAAACATCAAGCATTGCCTTTTATTTTTATTTTTAAAAAAAAACCTTGGAATATTATTTTAAATGACATTTTAGGATGACATATTAATGCATCATGAAGCATAGATGTACAAAATATTCTAACATTTCCATACAAACATAAATAATATCATTAAGACAAAACTAAATAACATAAACATACGTTTAATAAAAAAAATCATACTAGGGTAAATATAAGATAATAAACAAATAAAAACATGAGTAAACTAAAAGAAAAACATAATATATGCAAAAATTATACAACAATATATATCATAAAATAGCACATAAAAGAAATAATTAAACATAGCATATAAAAAAAATGAAACTATGCACAAATAAGATCAATGACATACACTAAAAAAATGAATAAATAGAACATTTACAAATTATAAAAATATAATGCAATAGTTCAAAATACATGAAATGATAATATAATATATATACATGCATAGAAAATATATATTTGAAAATAAACTATATAAAAAGGTTAAATATTATAATATATAAAATACATAATCAAATGTATAAAAGATAGGAATAAATATACATATTTGAAAAATGAAGAAAAAAATAAAAAAAAAGGTTGAAAAACTAAGATAGACAAAGGATAAAATAAGAACAAACCATAGAGAGTAAGAACGCAAGAGGGAGAGAAATTTGAGTGAATGCTCTCAAGAATTCTTATTGCTTCCCAAAACTCCAGTGATTTACAATGAAGGGAGAGGCCTCTATTTATAGTTGAGCCTTCCCAAATCCAACAGTACAGATCAATTACATCAACGGTTAAGATTAAAGGATATCTACAAATTAAATCTCCAAGATTACAAGATCATATCTTCAAGATTCCATATCATATCTAAGATTGCAATCATATCTAAGATTGTATCATATCTAAGATTGCATATCATATCTAAGATTGCAATCATATCTAAGGTTGTATATCATTGAAGATTATATTTCCATATGAGTCAAGCTTGTAGATGGACCTTAAATCTTTTCAAGTAATGGGCCATTCCAATCGGGCCAAATTATATTTGTAATTCTGGACTGAACTTGGACTTCGTTTTTTTGGGGGGGTTTATTATTTTTGTTTTTGGACTTATTTCTGGGCCCGGGCAAAATTGAGTGTCTACAGCTGCCCCTCTTTGCTCATTGGCCGTAAACAGAATAGAGCAAAGACTATAAAAGGACCAATTTTGCCCGGGCTTTCCGAGTCTTGAGTTCTTGATCCTTGATCTTCTTTAAATGGCCTCTTGACGGCTTCAATCTGCTTCACTACAACTCAGGAAGGCGATATCTGCTATCTTCAACTTGTTCCCTATAAACACAGGGATGCCATGTTAAAATCTTTGATCTGCTTCGCTGTAAGCATAGGAATGTCAAATCTGCTATGTCTTCGATTTGTTCCCTGTAAACACAGGGATGCCAAATCATTTTGGATCTGCTTCGATGCGAAAACATTCGAAGGTTAGATCTACTATGTCTTCGATCTGCTCTCTGTCGAATATAGAGATGCCAAATATGTTTCTTCAATTTGTTCTCTGACAATACAGAGATGCCAAATCATCTCGGATCTGCTTCAGTGTAAACACCTAAAGGTCAAATCTGCTATGTCTTTGATTTGCTCCTTGTAAACACAAGAATGCCAAATCATTTTGGATCTGCTTCGATGTGAAAACATCCAAAGGTTAGATCTGCTATGTCTTCGATCTGCTCTCCGTCGAATATGGAGATGCCAAATCTATTTCTTCGATTTGTTCTCTGACAATACAGAGATGCCAAATCATCTTAGATTTGCTTCATCGTAAGCACATGAAAACCAAATCAACTATGTCTTCGATTTGTTCCTTGTAAGCACAAGGATGCCAAACCATCTTGGATCTTACTTCAAAGATAAACATCCAAGGTTAGATCTCATATGTGTGTCCGCTTCTCCGTCGAATATGGAGACGCTAAACTTTGATTTGTTCTCGACAATACAGAGATGCCAAATCATCTTAGATTTGCTTCATCGTAAGCACGTGAAAGCCAAATCAGCTATGTCTTCGATTTGTTCCTTGTAAGCACAAGGATGCCAAACTATCTTGGATCTTGCTTCAAAGATAAACATCCAAGGTTAGATCTCGCTATGTGTCTGCTTCTCCGTCGAATATGGAGACACCAAACTTCGATTTGTTCTCGACAATACAAAGATGCCAAATCATCTTAGATTTGCTTCATCGTAAGCACGTGAAAGCCAAATCAGCTATGTCTTCGATTTGTTCCTTGTAAGCACAAGGATGCCAAACCATCTTGGATCTTGCTTCAAAGATAAACATCCGAAGGTTAGATGCTGCTATGTTACGACCTATTACCCTACTGCTTAGGGGATTAAAGCACGTCGTCTTTGATAACCTGTAGAATGATTATGCCTGATGATTAGGATGCTATGATCGAAGTGAGTTGAATGTTCCTAATTAAACATGTTATGATACAAAATGTTATGAACACGATCCCTATCCTAGACGTCACCACTCATTCCTTCATCTATCTTTTCTTTTCTCAAAGTATTATTCTTGCTCAGCCTGTGGGCCTGTACCCCTCCTCAAATGCTACGATCCACTGAGGATGTCTGTAAGATACTCTTTCCTTAGAATTGAATCGTTGGTTTTGTCCATTTTCCTTTTGGACTGAAAGAAAGAAATTCCTTGAGTTCCTTCATCCCTTACTTATGTGAATTTCTCGAACAATTGTCCTGTTTTAGTTTCTTGTATTATCTACAAATTTCCAGAGTAATGAGCAAAACTTCATTTGTGAAAATTATTTAGTTCATCCATCATTATTTTAATGCAACATACTTTAAGAATAATGGAAGATGAATTTAATCTTGAGAATAATTAGATTGGAACGAATTTGTCAAAAAAATACAAAGGAAATTAATCTGAAAGACTATCTTTGAGAAGAAAGAGAATATAAAGATAGCAAACAGGACAAAAGTTAGATGCCCTAGATATCACCGCTTGAGCGTTTATACGCCAGCTCCATGAAGACTTTCTTGAGTTCAACATGTGTTTAAAAGATCCAAAGTAGTTTATTGATGCCTTGATATGTAACATACTTCACTTCTCGTTGAATCCGGTATAGCAAGGTCACTGCATGACTTTCCAAATTTGAGCTGCCCTTTCGGGTTTTCAACTCAAAACCCCTTTGGTCTCAAGGCGCCCTTTGCGGGTTTTCACCTTGGCCTCTCCATTTTTCTTTTTTCTTTTTTTTCTTTTTTTTATTTTTATTTTTATTTTTTCTTTTTCTTTTCTTTTTTCATTTTTTTTAGATAGAAGTCTCAAAGTGCCCTTTGCGGGTTTTCACCTTGGCTTCCCTTCTCCTTCAGACAAAGTACTCCTTGACCGAGTCCGAATTCACTGGATCAGATAAATTCTTCCTATCTATTTCTTTTCAAAATCAATGCACCTCTAGAGAAAGCCTTCTTCGCAACATATGGCCCTTTCCAATTCAGCATCCTTTTGTATGGGAAGGATCTCTTTCAGCATAAGGTTTCCTTTATGAAATTCTTTTGGACGAACCTTCTTTGTCATAAGTCTGTGTCATCTATTCTTGGTACATTTGCTTAGGATGAATACTTTCAAGTTAAGTTTACTAGAGGTATTCAATTCTTGACTCCATCAAAGCTTGGAGGAAAAATCTTGATTCATAAACCCATGAGAAAGGGATTGCCCCAACAGCAGTCCTGGCTGTTATTTGTCAAACCCTACAAAAAGATGGTTCAATGATTCTCAGCAGACAAGAATGAGGTTGCTGACTTTATCCTTCAACCTGGAAAGCTGAGGTACAGACATTATTCCCGGAGCATACATCCCACCATGACTCGATGATGTTTCTAAAGCATCCCTAATCTTCATAAATTACCCCCAACTGTGAAGCTGCCAAATGAGCGTAGCAAATAGGAGTCACGACAAATATGGCTGTGGTGCTCCTTTGATACATATAGGATAGAGAATAAACAAACTCTTGCGGATCATCACCAAAACCCAGCCTTGGTCTAAGAGAACATGATAGTGGGTCCGCTCGTGATTCCAATCATTCCAGCATGGGTACCAAGGTAAAAATCATTGTTCTTTGGATGGCATACTTTGTTGTCAATGACAGTACCATGTAGCACATTGTCAGGAGATCCTTGCTGAGAAAACTTGGTATGATGGTTTTTCGTACAACAATAACCACAATCTTTAGGGTTCCACTTCTCATCAAGTTTGATTGAATTGAGACTCGCTAACCCCATCCCTGAAAATAATGATTTGATCAGGTTTCCTCTTTCCTGAACTTGTATAGAAGTCTAAGATAGCTTCCTTCATGATACCATCATCCACTTTTCAGAAACTGGTTTTGAAGAAAGAATCTATCATTTTAAGCTTCAGAGACTGTGTACGGCCTGATACCCCATTGCTGGAAATCAATGGCCACCGCCTGGAGCTAACCATCGCAGCTATTGACGGCACATCAGACTGCTCAGGAAAGCCAAACAATGCACCCATTCCAAGGATGATGGTTGGAACCTTTGAAACAACTGGAATTGAAGGTGTTTGCCCCAGTGTAAGCATAGAGAGTAGGCGGTAGTTTCTTATGCCAATTTTTACCAGTCTCGGTCATCTTCTGTAATTTATTTTTTCTTCTTTTTCTTTCATTTTGGCAACCTTTGTTGTACTGTGGTATGGCGCATTATCTTTGAAAAGACTGTAAACTTTTGGCATTGTGCAGTTATATATAATCTTTTTTTTTTCTTTTCTTTTTTTTTTTGAAATGGATGACTTTTGACTTTGTAATATTGGCATATGAAGCTATCTCCCCCTCTTAATGGAGTAGTTGACGTCCACAAAGATGAGTCATTGTCAGCTTGAAACTTTTGACGAGCTCGGGCCCATAACATACATGCCCCATAAGTCTTGACTCCTTTAAATTTGGCATTTATTGTACAACTGATGCGATCCCTTTCCATGGTGGACCAACAGTGCCCCAAAACCTCATATTTATCCTGGCAATTGCAAATCCTCCTGCATGCGTCTTTGGACCACATTTTTGAATTCCCATAATAGTCTCAACAAGGTCTTGTTTTGTCTCCTCAGCTAATTCCAATTTCTCAATCTTTCCTTCCTCTAAGACTATATTTCCTACCACCACTTCATGGGGTAAAATCCATTTTCAACAAATTCAGAAACAAGTCACAATTTCTGTCACCTTCAAAGTACTGAGATTCCTCTAAACACATATCGCACTCAAAAGGAACTTTGAATCTATAGTATCGTTACCCATGTCATTGATATCTAGGGATCTATGATAGGCACACAAAAGAATATACAAGGAATAAATGAATTCAAGAATGACTATTTACATGGAATGAAAATTTATAAAGAATGTCAAAGGTCAAAAGAATCAGAATAAAAGAATATTTACTCGGATAAATAATAAAAGTATGTTTTATTGAAAATAAAAATGTCTAAACATGAGCCCACTTCTCAAAAGAAATCTCATTACTCCTAGGCTTTAGAGCAACAAGAGTGTTCTGAATATTACTCCATAAAATTCCTAAAGATTACAGGAAGTTCTTCTGCAGTCCAATTGTTTAAAGAACTTCCTTGCTCGTAAGGGCGAATGCCCTTAAGGTTTCTTTGTTCAGTCCCTTCCTCATGTATGACATTGATGGGATGATTTTCATTTCCAAACACCCCCTTCTCCGGGTAAGCTATCACTCCTGACACAAAAGTCAGGGATATGTAAGGGAATGTCGTTAATTCCCATTCAACTTCTTTTTCCCTCAGCCGTGACCCTCTTTTCTCTCTCTCTCTTTTTCTTTCTCTTTTTAATAACTTTAACTAATTAGGGTCTTTTTATAATTTTGAATGCAAATGATGCAATGAAATGCTATAAGATGCAAATGAATGCAAAAGGTATCGATCTCGATTCAATCTCATTTAGAAAACTTTATTTAGAAAAAGAATATCTTTACATATAAGAGGATTACAAATACGCTTTCGCCCTAATGCCCAAAGTTTTAACTCTATATAATAAAAAGGCTAACTCACGACCTACATCTGACGATAACTCATGCATCATACTCAACGTCACCACTGATCGCCAAAGTCTCGAACATGTTCAGCTACCTCTCGGATCTGAATTATGGTCTCTCCCATGAGATAATCCCTATTTCCAACTTGATTCTGAAGATGGTGAAGTTCTCCCTTCCACTGTTTTTCTCTTGCCTCAAGCTGCTCAATTCGTAGGTCACAGTTCTGTAGTGCTGTTTCCAACCTTTCAATATCGTGCGTCATTTCCTCGATCTTATTCAAGCTTGCCTTTAACTCGATCGCAGAGTTACGACTTTTTGGTGATAATGAAGAGATCGTCCAAGCTCAGCCACCTTAGTTTTTAATCCTTGATTTTCCTTCTCTAGGGTCTGATTACTCGACTGCTTCTCTTGAAACTTCTTCTCCCAATACTCGGCTTTAGCCCTTTCTTCTTGAATCTCTTGCTGCCACTGCTCTGAAGATCTCCTTAATCTAACCCTTTTCAACGTTACCTGGGCCTTTTTGTAGTGCGTCTTTAAATAATCTCGATCTTCCTTGATCTTTCTTTTTTCCTTCCTTACCTTCTCGACCTCCATCTTTTTCACATCGACGTCTAGGCTCAAGTATATCTTTTCTTCCTCGAGCTTTGCTATCCTCTTCTTGAGCTCCAAGTTCTTTCTCTCAAACTCTTGCTTCATAATTTCTAACTCCGAGGGCGTCACTTGCAAATATTCCTCCATTAGTCGAGCTCCTTCCATGCTTGGCTTAGGGATGTTATCATTAATCCTTCTACCTCTCCACTCGACGTACTCTGGAGTCGTAGCAGGGCTAATAGCTACTCCCTTTAATTGACAAGTTTTGTTCCAAGCACTAGAGATCTCACTGACCTTCCTCTTGTAGTCGGCTCCTCTATACGCGAACTCACTCTGAACCAACCCGTAAGTTACCGGTATGAACTGTCTCAATCCATATTGCCTCAACACAAGCAAAGGGGCATAACCAATGGCACCCCAAATTCCCAATAAAGGGACCCAATCAAAACTGCCGCATCGGTAAAGAATCTCACCAGGAATCATCCATGGAGCCCTCCACTCCACATCCTTTGACTGTAGGTTCTGAAGTAGCGCTATCCAATTTTTTTTCGGGAACATCAACTCTCCTAGTTGAAGCTGCTATGTCCTTCAACGGGGAGTAATCCTCAAAGAAGACCCAACAAACCACCCTATCTATCAATCGGAAGTGACTGTAGAACCAAGCTAAAAGTAACTGGGCACAACCAAAAAAACCTGCTTGCACCAGCCCTCCTACATGCATTCAAGGACCTGAATGTCTCCGCCAAAATCGCAAGAACAGAAGTGACCTGTTTGCTAAGTCGATGGAAGAGATCCGTGGTCGCCTCATCCCCGTAACGGTCATCAACTTCTTACCAAGGGTTGGGACACAAGCAGCTCGAGAATAAATCCTATCACACTGAAATCTAGGACACCGAAGTAAGGCTATGTACTCCTCCACAGTAGGCACTAAATCTACCTCTCCAAAGGTAAAACAACTATATGTTGGGTTCCAAAACTGAGCGAGAGCTCAAAACAAGTTCTCATCAACCTGAATATCAAACAAATAGGGCAAATCTCCGTACTTACCGTAGAATGATTGCTCGGACTCATTGCCCCACTGATCCCAAATCACCTTAAGCTCCTGTAGATTATTCTGTGTGACACTGATGCGAGCGTAGTCTGACAGCTCTGACATATATCCCATAGTTATGTTATCCCCTTTTCCAAGCTGAGTTTGCTCAGACCATCTATGGACGTTAGCGTTGCCCTCCACTCTATCAAGAAGTCCGTTCTCCATAATAAAACTTTCTAACTTAGAAACTGACCGTGAATCGATACCTTTTAAATGCGAAATGACATGAATGAAAAAAGGAAATAGTCAGTATCACATAATATTAATAAACTCAAGAATGATATGTGAGGGTAAATCTAAAGTATAATTCTAACTAAGTTGAGCTCTTACAGTTTTTCTATATGAGGTTTTAGTTCTAAAGTTGAGGTATCTGACCCAGCAGATTCCTCAATTTTCACCCATTAGAGGCTCATTTGAATCGAGTTCAGTTCAGGGGAATACATTTCCCTATGGCTACACGGAGATGAAAATCTCACAAAACCATAGGTACAGATGTATCCCGAAAGTGATCCACTATCCTGCACAGAGGCGAAAACCTCACGAAGGCGTAGTTTCTCACTCCCACTTAAGGGTGTGACCACAATGGTCATGCAAATGCAATGCGTATCAGAATATATAACATATGCAATAATACAAACTCATGTAATACAAAGAGGATTGAATTTTAAAATTTTTCAAATTTTCAACATTAAGACAAAAGGTAATCAATTATACGGCTTGACTCTCTTATTATTCTCCAGTGGAGTCGCCAAGCTGCCGAGACCATTTTTAAATCGAGTTTTGGAAAATGGGAATCGACTTTAAGAAAAACGAAAACGAGAGTCGCCACTAATTTTTTTAGGTGTGATTGGATCACCTTATAAAATGTTTTGTTTTAAAACATTAATTTTGGTCTACGAAAGTCGAGAAAATAGATTCGGGAGTCGGTTACGTACGAGGAAAGGTTAGCACCCTCCTAACGCCCAAAAATTGGTACCTAATTGATTATCAAGTGTCTTTAATGTCGGAAATTTGAAAGTTTTAAGATGCAAACCTCTTTTAATTAGAATGTCTAAATTTTTAAAATTAAGGCTCACTTATTTCAAACGAGTCAAAACATCACATCCAGTAAGTTAGGACGCAACATTTTAAAACCTTCGAAACTAAGCTCGTCTTTCAAAAATTTCTATCTCGAAACAACAAAACGCCATATCCAGTAAGTTAGGACACTATGTTTTGAAATCTCAAAATAATTGTTTAAGTTTTGAAAACTCAAAATCACTTAGAAGGGTGCTTGACTATTCGAATTCAGCGAGAAAAGTCGCAACCCAGTAAGTTAGGGCACTACCTTTCTCTAAGTTTCTAAACATCAAGCATTGCCTTTTCTTTTTATTTTTTTAAAAAAAACCTTGGAATATTATTTTAAATGACATTTTAGGATGACATATTAATGCATCATGAAGCATAGATGTACAAAATATTCTAACATTTCCATACAAACATAAATAATATCATTAAGACAAAACTAAATAACATAAACATACGCTTAATAAAAAAAATCATACTAGGGTAAATATAAGATAATAAACAAATAAAAACATGAGTAAACTAAAAGAAAAACATAATACATGCAAAAATTATACAACAATATATATCATAAAATAGCACATAAAAGAAATAATTAAACATAGCATATAAAAAAATGAAACTATGCATAAATAAGATAAATGACATACACTAAAAAAATTAATAAATAGAACATTTACAAATTATAAAAATATAATGCAATAGTTCAAAATACATGAAATGATAATATAATATATATACATGCATAGAAAATATATATTTGAAAATAAACTATATAAAAAGGTTAAATATTATAATATATAAAATACATAATCAAATGTATAAAAGATAGGAAAAAATATACATATTTGAAAAATGAAGAAAAAAATAAAAAAAGGTTAAAAAACTAAGATAGACAAAGGATAAAATAAGAACAAACCACAGAGAGTAAGAACGCAAGAGGGAGAGAAATTTGATTGAATGCTCTCAAGAATTCTTGTTGCTTCCCAAAACTCTAGCGATTTACAATGAAAGGACAGGCCTCTATTTATAGTTGAGCATTCCCAAATCTAACGGTACAGATCAATTACATCAACGGTTAAGATTAAAGGATATCTACAAATTAAATCTCCAAGATTACAAGATCATATCTTCAAGATTCCATATCATCTATAAGATTGCAATCATATCTAAGATTGTATCATATCTAAGATTGCATATCATATCTAAGATTGCAATCATATCTAAGATTGTATATCATTGAAGATTATATTTCCATATGAGTCAAGCTTGTAGGTGGACCTTAAATCTTTTCAAGTAATGGGCCATTCCGATCAGGCCAAATTATATTTGTAATTCTGGACTGAACTTGGACTTCGTTTTTTTTTGGGGGGTTTAATTTTTTTTTAGACTTATTTCTGGGCCCGGGCAAAATTGAGTGTCTACTGTTATCATTTGTCATCCATGTCAGAAACTAATCATAATCAATTATATTGTCCCTTATATGAGCCCTTGAGGCACAAAATACACATTAGAAACAAGTCAGTACTAAACTGAAAACTCAGAGAATTTTTCAGAAAATATCAAAATTTTTCCTAGGTACAGGCGACACAAGCCCGTGTGGCCAAGCCATATGACTCACACAGTCAAGAGACACACCCGTGTCTTAAGCCGTGTGAGCATTCAAAATATGGACACACAGTTGTGTCCCAGCCCGTGTCCAAATTAGGGTGCTCTCTAACTTGGGTTACACGACCAAGTCACACGCCCGTGTGCTAGGCCGTGTGAGCATACTAACTTACATTAAATAGGTGCAAGAGGCACACAGTCAAGCCGCACACCCATGTGCTAGGCCGTATGGATATTTTTAGCATTCTGTTTTGAAAATTTTAAAGATGCAGGGGACACACGGCTAAACCACACAACCATGTGCTAGGTCGTGTGTCACTCAAGGATAAGACACACGCCCTTGTCTCTGCCCGTGTGGACGAAAATAGGCCATTTCGAAGTCCACATTTCTCACTCAAGCTTGGCATCAACCCAACCAAACATTTTTGGACATTAACAATCTCTGTCAAGGCACTCAATTTAAGCCAAAACCAAGTTTTATACTTAACATATTACCACAACCGTTTAAGAATCCTTACTTATCAATTTGATCAACTACATATATAAGCTAATTTGTACCTAATTTTACCAATTTAAACCAACCATCAACATGTTTATAAATTCCCATCATTCAACCATACTAGCACACGTTAAACATGACAAGGCCACACATATAAACATATCAAAATATGTCCAACATAAGCCATTCCAATGGCTAATCACAACCAAACACATACATGCCATCAATGGTCATATTTAGCCTATACATGCCATTATAACCCAAAATTTAGTTTGTTATATATACCGAACTGAGCTGATGGATAGTGTGAGATATCTCTGTCAAGCTTCCAACCCAATAAGCTTCTAAAGTACTATAAAATAGAGTAAGCATATAATGCTTAGTAAGTTCGTATAATGGGAAATTAACTTACCATTCATTTACATTTAAGGTAAGCATACAAAATACATCCAAAGCAAATTAGCTAGTAGCCTAAACACATAACTTCATCAAACATGTTAGTAATTTATTTCATATGAATATTAATAAACATGTATGAGCTCATTAAATATCAAATTTTCATGTATTTCATCTATATACGGATAAAGATTCATTTCAAATTCCTATATTTTCTCATGTCAGGATCTTACCTGTTGAATCATTTAAATTATCCATGGATACACGGACAGTACACACGAAGTGTACAAATCTGTAATCTGTCAATTCATATTTGGGAATGCTCATACGGGCACATAAATGGGAAGCTCTTCAAAGCTATATAACGGGAAGCTTATGTGAGCCATGTAACGGGAAGCTCTTAAGAGCCATAATCGGGTAGTTTAAGTGAGCCAATATCAAGAAGCACCAAAGAGCCATTAATTGTAGGTCATGAAGAGCCTTTAATTGAGAAACTCCGTAGAGCTATATATCAGGACACTCATAAAAGTTGCGGTGTGTCAACAACACATGCAAGATCACAACCAATCGAGATGCTCTATTAATGGGAAGCTCGCAAGAACCATATATCGGGAACGCTGTATCCATCGAATTTCATTTATTCAAACGGGACTTAATACTTGTTGATCAATGTTGAATATGTGATTAATTTCATTTAGTTACATGAACTTACCCCGACAAATGTTCGAGTTTACAAAAGCTACTAATCCATTACTTTCTCTTTTCCTCGATTTAACTCCGTATTTGATCTATCTGGATCTATACGGATGAATTTAAAATCAATTCAATCCAATTCACATCTTAGGCAAAATTGTCATTTTGCCCCTATACTTTTAATTAATTATGACTTCGTCTCTAGGTTCTGAAAATGAAATTCATGCAATTTAATCCTTATTCCAAGCCTAGTCGATTTTTACATGTAACAATAGAGCCCATGTATTTCACAAAATTCAAAAAAAATTCATGGATTTTCCATCTTTTCAATTTAGTCCCTAAATCATAATTTCATCAAAATTCTCTTTACAAAAGTTGTTTATCTATCAAAAACCTTTCATTTTCTACCATAAAACTTCATAATTCTTCTATATTAATCCATCAAAAAACCCTAATACTTTAATAAGTTTGCAAATTAATCCCCGAGATAGCTAAATTAAGTTATTGCGGTCTCGAAAATATAAAAATTACTAAAAACGGGACAAGGATACTCACCTAATTAGGCCAAACAAGCTTGTCTTTCATAAAGTCTCATAGCTAGGGTTTCCATTTTTTTAGTTTAGGAAAGATGATAATATGATGATATTTTATGTTATTTTATTATTTATCATCTTTTCATCTTTTACTTTACAATTTAGTCATTTTCTTTTTTAAATTTTTCAATGATGACTAATCATACTTATCTACTAACTCCTCTAATTAGTCTATTTGCCATATAAGGACCTCAAATTTTGAATTCCATAGCTATTTGATCTCTTTTAGCTACTAAAATTCAACTTTTGTACTTTATACAATTTGGTCCTTTTTATCTAATTAAACATGTAATCGGTAACAATTTCCTAATGAAATTTTTTATAGATAATTCTACCATAACGCAGACAATGAAACAATATTAAAATAATTTTCCTTCCGGACTCAGATTTGTGGTCTCGAAACCACTGTTCTGATTTCACTAAAAATAGGTTGTTACAGATACAAGCTATAAAATTTGTTCAATCAAACAAATACAATTCAATACGCAAGTCATTTAACCATTTAAAATCTGCCTAATGAACAATATAAAAAATATGGATACGCAGTTATCCACCGAAATACCCCAAAACACTACAATAAGGCAAACCAATCGAGAACACACATTGGCATTAAGTGCCTAACCCGTGTAGGCTAACATCCTTCCAAAAACACACCTCGACGCCAAGTGGCAAGCCCCAAAGGCTTTACATCTGCCCCCAGTAACACACCAGAAACACTATAAATATAACATGATAGTCTGCAACAAATGCTGGACTCTGATATATTCAATGGACAGGAATAAATTGGAAATCATCATCTCATCTCAAGTTAGACTCGTATAACAGGCAAATAACCTATTGGCATGTTAATTTTATCCTATCCTATTTTTATTCGGGCTCGATATACAAAACCACATAATATCTTACAATTCAATTACATTTCTCAACTTGAATCATCTTTATGATTATTTCATTAAATATATATAAGTATTCAAAAATCATAATTCACAAGTCAATAAAATATTGCAAATTATACTAAATTAAACTGTATGAACTTACCAAGGCTAAACAACAAAGATGACACTATCAATGGCTAATTAGTAATTCTCTCTTTTCCGCAATTATCTATCAGTTCTTGATTTATTAAGGGACTACATCACTTGTACCAGGTATCAACTTAATCCAAAATTCTACCTCACAGCTCGGAGGCAACCCTGGTAGTTCCTCTGGAAAAACATATGGAAAGTTCTGCACAGCACGGATGTCTTTAATCAACAAGTCTACAGAATCAGAAACATTGATGTAGGCCAAAAATGCCTCACATCTTTTCCTCACCAGCTTCTCTACTACCAACGAAGATATCACATTACTCAGATAATTCCATCGTTCTTCAATCATGACTATCTCATTATCCTCTTCGGTCCTCAGAACAACCCTCTTTTCAGCACAATCTAGACTTACACGATGCTTCACTAACCAGTCCATACCTAGAATTAAGACGAACTTCCCAAACAGAAGTTCCATCAGATCAACCAGAAATATCTCCCCTATGACTTCTAACAGAACGTCCCTGAACAGTTTACTAACCCTAATAGACTGCCCCAATGGACTCACCACTGAAATCTCACTAGGAGTGGTCTCATACGGTATTCCCAAAGTCTCAGACACAGAATATGCAACATAGGAATGCGTAGAGCCTATGTCTATCAGTGCAATATAAGGTACATCAAGAATTAAAAACGTACCCGTTATGACATCTGGAGCATCTCCATCCTTACGACGACGTGCAGTATAGACAAGTGTAGGTTGCCTTGCCTCAGTCGGCCTAGCACCTCTGCCCGGTGCTCTCTAACCTTGAACCATACCATTACCACCCCTAGCCTGTCCTCGACCCCTAGGTGGCTGCAGTACCCCTCTCTGCGGCTGCGCAGTCTCAACAATCGAAGCTTGCATCTGGTTACCCCTCAGTGGATTATCCTTAACTCGATGCTCAGTCGATCCACACCTCAAACAAGCTCCAGTAGCCCTCCAACACTCGTCTGGATGACATCTGTTACAGAGCTGACACATCGCCTCCCCAACAGAAACTGCAATAGTAGGCCCAGCTCTTATGGGCCCATCAGTCTTGGCCTTTTTCTTAGGCCTTATCCCAGTATTCGAAGGCTCAGAATCCCTTTTAGCCTTCCTCTTCTCAATTTTTTAGCGCTCAGAGTGCCTCACCTCCTTAGCTATCTTGGCATTCTCAACCAAGGCTGAGAAATCCCACTCCCTCTGTGGAGCTATCAGAACTCGCGGACTGTCTCGCAGACCATCCTCAAATCGTACAAAATGTTCATACTCTATCCCCACCATACCCCTCGTATAACAGCTCAGTCTCAGAAATTTGGCCTCATACTCGGCAACTGAACGGTCACCCTGAGTGAGATTTAGAAACTCACATCACCTAGTGTCAATGTAGCTAGCTCCCACGTACGTACTCTGACAAGTGGTTTTAACTAGATCCCAAGTCAGTCGATCGGGCTGAGTGCCCTCCTTAACAATCAGCCACCACTAATACGCCTTATCTCACAACAACAACATATCTCCCTTGAGCTTCTGCTCATCAGAGAAGTCCAGATCGTCCATGATATGCTCCGTGGCCTCCATTCAATACTCGGCCACACTCGGAGCAACTCCAGTAATGCTCCTAAATATCTCAGCCCCATTCGACCGGATTCGTTCCGTAACCGACCCACAGCCTCCAGATCCAGCATTAGCCCCAATGCCCCTCTCTAGAATTCGTAGCATGGCCTGAGACAGTGCGTCGTTCCCATCTGCACGATCCTGAGGCTCTGCACCAGTCTTAGTAATAGGTGACGCCGGCGTCTCGCTAGTGTCCAGATTAAGGATTGTATCAGATACGAAAGACTCAGTTCGAATCCCTCTACGGCCTCTACCTCGGCCTCTAGTACCCCGTCCACGAGTACCACGTGTGCTCATCGTAACTATCGAATTAATCTATATTTAGAAGTTTTATGCACATCAGTTTACGATTTCGATAATTATTAGCAGATATTTTATGCAATATAGTAATAAAGTTTCAGAGTCAGTTATCGCGAGTAGTAAGTTAACTACAGTTTTTAGTTTACACTACCTAAAGTGTTTCATTAACATACTACCCATAGTAGTCTCATAACACATACACAGTATTTCAGATAGATACAGACAAAATTTCAGTATAAGCATGCTTTCAAATAGTACATGTCAGAGTTTCAGAGAACTTATAGGATTAGTACTGGAGGCTCGGTGTACCACATACTTGTTATCAAAAATATTTCAAATCGTTTTACAAATCATTTTCTTAAAACCAAATTTTAAATCCCAAATCTACAGCCAACTTTTACAACTAGACTCTGATACCACTAAATGTAACACTCCAAACCCGGTCTAGACGTTATGACCGAATCTGGCGATGTCACATGAGAGTGCTTTTAGAAAACCTTAGCAAGTTTAAATTTGTACTGTCTATTACCTTTACTTAAGTCGTGAAATCACTATTCAAGTTATTACTTGAAAAGATCTCTCTATTGCAGAAGTTATGACATCGTTCATTTATACGAAAACCTTAAGTTAAGTTTCCAAAATGTATTTATGGTGTCGCCATTTACAAATCAATAAAATTAACAATTTAAAATCCCGAAATTAAACTCAAAGCAGTCGAGCCTAGAAAAATAAATAATCCCAAAAAAATTATTAAATGAAAGTAAATAAAATAGAGAGTAACTCATAAAACCAACATATGCTTAGCGGTGGTCACCGTCGAGCCCTCTGTCGCCCCGATCCTACTGCTAGGGATTACCTGACAGACAAATAAAATAAGGGGTGAGTTTTTGCAAACTCAGTGTGTACATCCCCACAGTAAAACATGCATATAAACGGATAGCAGTCAAACAGTCATAATCGAGCCTGAGCTCTTAACAGAATCATTGTAGGCTTTAGCCCACTCAAAGCAGTATCAGATACATTCAGGTCTCAGTCCAAACAGACATACATGTATATCAATCAGAATAGTACTGCCCACCAACCCTGCACACCGTCTCCGTCTAACCCATCACACTATGTGGGGATAAAATCAACCCACTCAGCCCTACACACCAAGTATGGGGATAAAATCAACCCATCCAACCCTACACACCAAGTAGTACCGTATACAGCACGTATCAAATATATTCAGTCTTCTTTCTCCTCAACAACAGTCTCATCCCAATGTAATGCAACATAAATAATATCGCTTGCTTTTATGCGGATATCAAATCATACTATCATCAAGTCAGAACAGATATACAAAATCAGACAGAAACACATTCACATGTATAAATTCACATGCTTTTTCATACAATCTAGTATCAAATCAGAGTATGGGGTCTAGTAATACTTAACAACCCTACAGTCAGGTCATAGTCGACCTGAGCGACTCGTGCAACCTTATAGAACATTTCCAACAAATTGGGCTCACACATCTGTGTGCCTTGCCCATGTGGTTCACACGGCCTGGCCCAAGATTCCACACGCCCTTGTGGCCCACACAGCCTAATTGGTCAAGCCCGTGCCTCGCACACGGCCTCGCTAGCCTCACATGCCAGTGTCTGTCGTACCCGTGTGGCGCGCGCACGGCCTACTTTGTCAACCACACGGTTGTCTCTCGCCACACGGCCTCTACACGGGCAGTCCACACGCCAGTGTGGCATCAACAGTAGCATTTTTGGCTTTCGCCAAAATGCAATTTTAGATTGATTAGAGTACACCAAAATGCAATTTCAGATTGATTAGAGTACACAACTGGTATCGATTCGAAGCTAAGCAACCACGAGTACTCTAGAACCTATTGTCGAGCAGTACGTCACTTAGTTAGTCACTTAAATCGAGTTACTAAAGATAGGAAAAACCCAAAAGTTATCGACGAGCTTACTTTTAACAAACAACGTAAATCCTCGCTAATTAGAACACCGTTTTAGCAATCCACCGCACCTTGGTTATCTCCTAAACAAAAGAACAGTCTCTTAACAACCTCATAATCAATAACGAGACCCAAAAACAAACCTACACTTACCGAATTCGCTCCACTGCAAAGACGGGTAATCATGAAGGAAAAGGACCCAAAAACTAATATTAACAGGAAATAAAATCGACAGCAACATGGAATTTTCGACTGAGGAAGAAAAGAAAGAAAATAAAAATGTGGAGAAGGGGAAAATATGCAGAGAGATATCGGTAGAAAGTGAGAGCAGAATGTTTGGGTAACTCTCAAACCCCCTATTTCGCTCCCACTAAACCACATCTGTTGCAACGACTCAATGTTCCAAACCAACTCAAACACTCCCAAGGCATTAGTAGCAAAATAAATCCCTTGTTCACGTAGAGATTCGAACTCCAGACCTCCAGACACTTAAAACACACCTTAACCACTAGACCAGCAGGCCCATTCTGATATAGTCTTACTAGCATTTAAACTTAATCCCACTGAACAAGAGTATGGCTTTATCCATCAATAACCAAAATTTTTCTCAAGCTAAGGCTTGAACTTGGGACCTCTCTCACATAGTCAGAACACTTAACCACTGAAGCAGATAGACATTTGTGTTAAATAATAACAGAAACAATTTAATAAAATTTGGGGCGTTACACTATTTTTCTTTAATTAGTTATCAAACCACTAAAATTTTTTAATCAAACTTCAATGTACCTATATAATAACTCCGTAAATATTTAATAAAAATATTTATGAGCTCAGTTTATAGAAATAAGGTCTCGATACCTTATTTTTCAAAATCACATGACTTTAGGGACAACCCACTTAACTTTAATTAATCATTCAATTTGTAAAAAATATCATATCAAAATTCTAAATAATACTATATTTGACTCATTAATATTAAACAGTAATATTTACGGACTCACTCGTCAGGTTTGTGGCCCCAAACCACAATTTTTGACACCACTGGAAAATGGGTTGTTACAAAGCCTCATTTTTAGTTGAAAGAGGCAGACAACAAACCAGAAAGATAGATCGAAACAGATCTAAAGCAAGGTCCAAATCCAGAAATCATAACAAATATTTTGACTTTTGTAAAAAGGTGGGTCACATTAAGGTAGAATGTTGGAAACTTCAAAATAAAATAAAAAGGGATGTCGAAAATGACAAGGAAGATAAGGAGAAAGCCAAAGTTGCTGATACTAGTGTAGCCGAGGATATATGTGATAATTTTTTGTTGGTGTCAAGCAAAAACATTCATCTTACTTTCGAATGGATCTTAAATTCAGGGTGTTTCTGTCACATGTGTCCCAACAGGGACTAGTTCTCCACATATAGTTAAGTTAAAGTTGGAGTTGTACTGATAAGGAATAACTGTTTATGTAAAATATCTAAAATTGGAGTAGTACAAATTATGATGTACAACAAAATTATTTAGACATTGTGATAATACTCTAAAATGGCATTTTTATGTATTAATTACATATTTATTTTGAGTATAATCTACTAATTTGAGCTATTTATGGTTTTTTATCTTGTAGGGACTAAATTGAAGGCAAAAGGAAATTTAGGGGTAAAAATGTGAATTTAAAGATAAAATGGGTCAGCATGCAAAATAGGAAAGAAGTGGTGCCAAAAATGCAAAGTGTGGAAGACTTGAGAGAAAAAGTTCAAAGAAGAGATTTTATAAACATAAGACTCTATTTAAATTTTAATTATATTAGAATTATTGTTAAGATTATTATTTAGATTTAATCTTAGCTTTTATATTTATTTATCTTTATTTCTCTTTTAGAATTTAGATAGGAATAGTATAAATAGGGGATAGAGTGACACAAATTGCACTCATCTTTTCTATAAAACTCCCTCTCCCAAAAAGCTCTAGCCTTTGTTCCATTCATTTATTCAATAAAATTCTATTTTTATTAAGTTTATTTCCTTTTTCCCAAAAAGCATGAGTCACTAAATTCATCTAGCTAAAGTTTGTCGAGATTCCCCAAAAAGGTTTCATTAGGCTTAGAATCCGCACTTAGCCTTCTCAACGAGTATTCATCGTTTCTCTGCACTACAGGACTAATGCTTCCGTCCATGTCCTCCAAAAGTGATCTTTTCATCTTGTGCAAAGGCGGCCACTTTGTATATTTTGGAAAGGTTGCACAGTCGGTTCATTAGCTTACTACGTTAGTGGTTGTCGAGCCCAAGAGACAAAATGGCGTGGTATTCGCCATTGAAAAGTGATGATCTAGTGTAAGACGGTCCCATGAAAAGTAACAATTGGCTAGAGTCAGGTTGCTCTAAATCGTAAGTTTAAAATCTAAGTGGAGCTAGTGGTCATAGGTGTCTTCTTCAATTATAACAAGCTTATTTTGTTCAAGAATGATCATCTAAAAGTCTAGGATTCAACCCAAGGAGGATCGAGATAACTGGAGGCTGGAACCTCTCTATTAAAAACTCTCTTCTCTCAACTCTATTTATTTTTACAATTTCAATTTTAGTTTACGCAATCTCAATTCAACCAAAATTTTAAATCTATTTTTTTATTTTTTTTAGGTACATCGTTTTTCTTAGGCACTACTTTACCCGGGATCTCGAGGAATAAGAATTTGTGCAAATCATGACCCTGAGGATTTGGCCCTACTTCCCTTATACTATTCTTTTCGTTATTTTATAGGGATATGATATTTTTAGAGCTCTCAACGACGCATCACATTTTCATATGTCATGTATGTTCCTGATTTAAAGAAAAATCTTATCTCATTTGGAATTTCAGATTCTAATAGTTGTAGGATAGTCTTTGACTTAAATGGTTTAAAAGTTCCTCATGGGAGTCTTGTTGTGATAAGAAGACAAAAAAAGGGCAGCCTATATGTTCTGCAAGGGTCAACAGTTACTAGTGCAACTATGATTACCAAAGAAAAGTCAAAATTGCCACCACGTCGCGATGAGAATCAACCTAATGTCACGATGAAACGATGTGACTCACTTTTCACCAATTCCTATTAAACCAAAATTTGACACATGCAACTGAGTCATATAAGTGAGAAATGTATGACAATCTTGTGCAATAGAAGTCTTCTCAAAGACACTGGAGTTCGTAAGTTAGTTTTCTACAAGTATTGCATTTTTGGGAAACAAACCAGAGTTAGTTTTGACTCAACAGTGCATAGAACAAAAGGGACTTTAGATTATATTCATTCTGATTTATAGGGTCTATCTTTTGAAATCTCAAAAGGAGGTAATAAATGTTTCCTAATTTTTATTGATTATCACTCTAGAAAAGTCTGGGTTTATTTCTTGAAACAGAAAGCGAAGTCTTCGAAATCTTCAAACAGTGGAAAACATTGTTAGAAAAACAAATGGAAAAATTTATAAAGTGCTTGAGAACGGATAATGGTCTTGAGTTCTATTCATCAAATTTTAATGATTTCTGCAAACATGAAGGAATTGAAAGACATTGAACCGTTGTTGGAACTCCGTAGCAGAATGGAGTTGCAAAAAGAATGAACAGAACCTTACTAGAAAAGGCTCGATGCATGCTTTCTAATGCAAGCTTAGGGAAGGAATTTTGGCTAAAATCGTAAACCTAGCAAGTTTTTTGGTAAATCAATCTTCTCATCAAGCATTGAAAAGTAAAGTTACAGAGGAGATATGGTCAAGTAATCCTCCCAATTATTTTAATATTTTCGATTGTCATGCTTATGTTAAAGTTACCCAAGGAAAAGTTCAAACCAAGGGTCGTTAAATGAATCTTTCTATGATACTCTACCGGTACAAAAGGCTTTAATTTGTGGTGTCTGAAATCTGAAAAAATAATTGTTAGCAGAGATGTTACATTTGATGAATCTACCATATTTTGATTAGAAAATGTGTGACACCCCAAACCTGACCTGGACGTTACGACCAGATCTGGAGAAGTTACCACAACTCACTTAAAAACCCAAAAACCAGTTTGAACCCAATAAGTAAATAGTGTTTACTTTTAATACGAAAAGTTTCAATTATTTTGGAAAACACTTTCTCATCATCAATTCATTACATTTTTTTGCGGATAAATACTTATAAAATCACTTATTTTTGTAGTGAATTTCAACATTTTGCATATATGATTAATATAATCTAAAAATGTTAAAACAATTTAAAACAAAAAATAGAATCCAAAATTAAAAACTATTCCCAAAAGTCCAAAACAATCCAACGAAACAAAACGAATTCAAATGAACAAAGTTAAAAAATGCATATTAAACATATTTAAATATTTTTAGCGAAAAACCTTTTGTTAAAATTATTAATTAATTTAATTTTTTAGAGAAAATAACCAGCAATATCTAACACAACTAGATTTTTTCTTGATAACTAATCAGATTATCCAGAATTTGAAATTGACCCAAACTCATCTACATGGCCTACCTAGAGCATGGAAGTAAAAATATTTTCGTTTGCTCGTGCAAGGATTCAAACATAGGACCAAAAGTAATGTAAAGCCCTGCCACTGAACCAATAGGCTCATTCTTATTAGTAGATGCGCACAAATATTTCTTAAACTAGATACCCAAAGTTAGGGGTTTAGACAAAATTGAAAAAATACAGAGGAAAGGATATGAACCCAAAACCTCCCTCACACAAGTACAACCATTATCCACTAAATCAGATTACTCACACTTGTAAATTTCTAATAATTCAAAACTTAAAATTTTTAGGGTGCTACAAAAAAGGACTTCTACTTTTAAAGACACAACAAATCAGAGTGTCTCGAGCAAGGTGGAGTGAAAAGCCGAAATAAGGGGCAACATCCCGACTAGCAAATGCCTAACATCACAACAAAGCGATGAACAAAGATCTCGTCCCAATAAAAAGTCACATAAAGTCACAATGACACGATAAAATTATGATTCTTACAACATTAAAGTTTTTTTTTATTTGTTTGGGGCTCCATCCGACCCCTAAGTACCCTCACCATCTCAGTTAACTAATTATAAGTTAGCTTGTGACAGGAAAAGGCGAGAAACTAGACCACCATAGAAATATTATGAAGGAAACCTACTGGCTTATGCTCTAAGTGTTTCCGAAAGCATTGATTCAACCGATCCTTCGTGTTATTATAAGGCAATTCAAGCCTCTGATTCTAGTAAATGGCTTGTTGCAATGGAAGAAGAAATAGAATTGCTTCAAAAAAATGAGAATTAGAGGCTAGTTAAACCACCCATCCGTAAAAGAATCCATGGTTCCAAAAGGGTGTTTAAAAATAAAGAACGTTTTAGTCCTAACGACACTAGATAAAAGGTAAGACTGGTTGCAAAGGGAAACAGTCAAGTGGAATAAGTTGATTTTCATGATGTTTTCTCTCCAATAGTAAAACATACATCCATTTGGGAGCTTTTGGCCTTTGTTGCATCAAATAATCTTGAGTTAGAGCAATTAGATGTAAATATTGTTTTCTTTCACAGTAACCTTGAAGAGGACATCTACATACAACAATCGGAAGGCTTCAAAGTTAAAAGTAAAGAAGATTATGAAGATTATGTTTATCTTTTTTTGTATGGCTTGAAGCAGTCGAGAAGATAGTGGTATAAAAAGTTTGACTTCGTCATGTTAAGTATTGGTTTTTCTTGAAGTAAGTGTGACAGTTGTGTTTCTCAAAGTAAGTATGTTTAACTCTAAGTTCGAGATAAAGGATTTAGATGCAGCAAGGAAAATTTTGGGGATAGAAATTTTTAAGAGATAGACATTTTGGAAAATTATTTTTATCGCGACAAAGGTACATCAAGAATATCCTTGAGTGGTTTAAGTTTTAAAATTGGTAAGTACTCCTTTAGTTGTACACTTTAAACTCTCAATTTTAGGTTCCCCACAAAATGAAGAAGATGAAAGGTATATGTCAAAAGTACCTTATTCAAGCACAGTTGGAAGTTTGATGTATGCAATGGTATGCACTTGTCCCGATATTTCACATTTTGTTAATGTTGTTAGTCGATACATGGCCAATCCTGGTAAGTTACACTGTTATACAGTTAAGTGGATGTTTAACTATTCACGGGGTACTTATAACATGTTCTTAGAGTTTGGAAGAACTCAAAAAGGTTTAGTCGGATATGTTGATTCTGATCATGCAGGAGACTTAGATCGAAAAAGGTCTCTCACAGGTTACCTATTTTCTTTTGAGAATTTTGCTATTAGTTGGAACATGACACTTCAAGCTACAGTGGCTTTACCAACTACTGAAGCAAAATACACAACAAATACAAAAGTAGTAATAGAAGCAATTTGGTTAAGGGATCTAGTCAGTGAACTGCTAAGTGAAAAGGGGCAATTGTCATATATTATGATAGTCAAAGTGTCATAAATCTCAGTAAAGATCAAATGCATCATGAGAAAATGAAGCACACGGACATTTGTTATCATTTTGTTCAAAAAGTGATCATTAAATGGGATGTTCAAATTTTTAAAATTGGTACAGAACACAATCCAACCAACATGTCGACAAAAAGCCTTCTAGTGTCAAAGTTCGAGCATTGCTTGGACTTGGTAAGTATCCAACGAAAAATCAGTTAAGCCCGTAACAAGGCTTAACAAGAGAGCTGGTCCAAATACGAGTCAAGGTAGAGATTTGTAGGAGAATACCCCTTATTTCATTCAATATAACCTTAAAAAATAATTTAAAAAATTAGTGATTAAAACATCCAATTACCAAGTTTGCACCTTTTCAAATTTGTAAACTTTTATAATAAAAAGAAATAAAGTTAAAGTTCCACATGCTCTGAATCACAAACTTAAAATTTAAAATGTTCTATCACTCTTAAATGTAAGATTATATGGTTCTCAAGCATGTATAGATCTGAACTTTAAACTTTAGTCATTGCATATACATGTTTACAATAGATAAGAGTAATCATAAGAGTATGCAAACAAGGCAGAGATCCCAAAGTTTATGGAAAGTAAATACTTTCACTCACATCCCTCAACAATCATATATTTTAATCAAAATTAAAATTAAACTAATTAAATCTATAAAAAATGAACCAATAAAAAAATAAATGCCTCCATATAGAAAGTCCAATAATTAAACACGATAAGTGTTTTATAATATTCATAAAGATGTAAAGCCAAAATAAACTTTGGTCAAAATGAGGGCCATTCTCCTACAAATCTCCACCTTGACTCATATTTGGACCAACTCCCTTGTCAATCCTTGTTATGGGCTTAACTGATTTTTCGTCGGATACTTACCAAGTCCAAGCAATGCTTGAACTTTGACACTAGAAGGCTCATTGTCGACATGTTGGTTGGATTGTGCTCTGTACCGATTTTAAAATTTTGAACATCCAATTTAATGATCACCTCTTGAACAAAATGATAACAAATTTCTATGTGTTTCATTTTCTCGTGATGTATTTGATCTTTATTGAGATTTATGACACTTTGACTATCATAATATATGACAATTGCCACTTTTTCACTTGCCAGTTCACTGACTAGACCCCTTAACCAAATTGCTGCTGTTACTACTTTTGTATTTGTCTTGGATTTTACTTCAGTAGTCGACAAAGCCACTGTAGCTTGAAGTGTCGTGTTCCAACTAATAGCACAATTCTCAAAAGCAAATAGGTAACCTGTGAGAGACCTTCGATCTAAGTCTCTTCCATGATCAGAATCGACATATCCGACTAAACCCTTTTGAGTTCTTCTAAACTCTAAGCACATGTTATAAGTACCCCATAAATAGTTGAACATCTACTTAACTGTATAACAGTGTAACTTACCAAGATTGGCCATGTATCAACTCATAACACTAACAAAATGTGAAATATCGGGACAAGTGCATACCATTGCATACATCAAACTTTCAACTGTGCTTGAATAAGGTACTTTCGACATATACCTTTCATCTTATTCATTTTGTGGGGAACCCGAAATTGAGAGTTTAAAGTGTACAGCTAAAGGAGTACTTACCAATTTTAAAACTTAAACCACTCAAGAATATTCTTGATGTACCTTTGAACTAATTAAATCTATAAAAAAAATGAGCCAATAAAAAAAATAAATGCCTCCACATAGAAAGTCCAATAATTAAACATGAGAAGTGTTTTATAAATTTCATAAAGATGTAAAGCCAAAATAAACTTTTCGTCTCTTGTTTAATTATTGGACTTTCTATGTGGAGGCATTTATTTTTTTTATTGGTTCATTTTTTTATAGATTTAATTAGTTCAGTTTTAATTTTGATTAACATATATGATTGTTGAGGGATGTGAGTGAAAGTATTTACTTTCCATAAACTTTAGGATCTCTTCCTTGTTTGCATTCTCTTATGGTTACTCTTATCTATTGTAAACATGTATATGCAATGACTAAATTTTAGAGTTCAGATCTATACATGCTTGAGAACCATATAATCTTACACTTAGGAGTGATAGAACATTTTAAATTTTAAGTTTGTGATTAGGAGCATGTGGAACTTTAACTTTATTTCTTTTTATTATAAAAGATTACAAATTTGAAAAGGTGCAAACTTGGTAATTGGATATTTTAATCACTAATTATTTTTTAAAGTTATATTGAATGAAAATATAATTACTAAATTAATAATTACAAAAAATTATAATTCTCTAAATATATTTGGAATTTACATCCTTCTTTTCACATGGCTAAATTAATTCACTCTTATTCTCTGTATTTAAAAATAACATTTAATGTTAGTGACAAGGTATAAAATTATCATAAATAATTTAATAAGAGTTTGGAAGGAAAGAGAAAATAAATAGAGTAAATATATAACATATAGTTTGCAGAACAAAACTAAAATTAAAACTTAATAAAGCAATATCTTACATATATAATTTGGAAAACAACAATAAAATTAAAATTAAAACTTACATTAACATTAAAATAAACCAAACATTAAACATAAACTTAAAACCTAATAGAGCAATAACTTATATATTTTGGAGAACAACAGTAAACTTGAAATTAAAGCCTAATAGAGCAACATCTTACCCATACAGTTTAGAGGACAACATTAAAATTAAAATAACTAAACATTCCTTGGTTTCTTAGGGGATTACATCAATAAGATGATAAGAGGTTTGGCAATTGGCACGCTTAGGGTTGATTTTACATGCCATCACATATATTAAACAACGAAAACAACCCATCACAACAAGTGATGGTTCCTCCGGTGTTGTGTTGTTGAACTCAACTTCTTCACCAGAAGAATCTTGTTGATTATGAAGCATGTGTGACGTTGCTGATAGTGATGTCGATGAGATCTCCAAACATTGGTTAGTAGATAAATAAATTTTCGAAGGCAAACTTGTCAGAGTTAACTCAAGATTCAAATATGTGTTTCTTTCATTTTCTTCTTCGCTTGTTTCAATCAAACATCTCTTCTAAGCATCTCCCTGATGGTATTCCTTAAAAAAGACAAAAAAAAAACCACAAATAATTAAAAAGTTGATAAATTGAAATGAATTTCTTTGTTAAGAGTATCGTCAGATCTCATCGAATTTTAATCATTTATTCGGCCTTGCACGAACTTACTCAGAGAATCTTAACAAAAAAAGGGTTAAAGATTGATAAATTTGACATGAATAATCTACTATATAAAGAATACATATATGAGGAAAATAAACTGGCTAATAGTTTACCTCATTATGCTTTTAACTTTGATTAATGTTAGAGCAATTCTTCATAGTGTCTGTGCATACCCAAATTTGACTGTGCCTTAATAACAATAGTCCATTTACGAAATATATTAGACCAAAAAAAAAATACAAGCTCAGTGGCCCAAAAACCTAAACCTAGTTTCAATAAAAACTAAAACCCTAATCCCTAACAGCCTCCAGCGCCACACCCCCTGCTGCCCTCCTCTGCCACCACCTGCTCCATCACTGTCACCTGCAAAGAAAAACAAAACACGCAACAGCAAGGACAACAGAGAACAGTAGCAAACAGTGATGGAAAATAGTGTAATAATTTTGCTATAAAGCCATGATAAAATCGCTGTAAAAATGGGGGATTTTTGAAAAAAAATGTAGAATTAATCAAAAAAACTTCAAAGGTTGTTCTTTTATTGCTCTGTTTATATTTACTTTTATTTGAAAGGATTAAAAGGTATTTTTATCTCTTCACTTTGTGATTTTATTTATTTATATTTCAAAGAAAAAACGAAAAAGAAAAAAAAAAGGGAAATCTTACCTTTTTCGAGTTTGCACCACCGTAGGGAGAGGTTGAGGTTCACCATCACCGATGAATGATGGTATTTTGAAATCTTGGAGCCGAAAAGAGGCTAAAAGGGGCTTAAATTTTTTCTCCGGCTAACATGGACGGCGACGCCATCGCCAGCGACCGGCGGCCACCACGGTGGTCCGACGCCGGAGCCATGGCCGGAGAGGGGAGAGGGTGAGAGAGTTTGAAAGCTCTAAAAATTTTTTTTGGAAAATGAAAAAAGAATGATTTTTTGTGAAATTTTTTAGTTTATATAGCAACACTAAAACGACGTCGTTTTGGTGTTTAAGTTCAGACGTCAAAACAGCGTCGTTTTACCCTTTAGATCCGCGTGTTGACCCGACCCACTAAGAGGATCCGCGCGTTTTGAGATGAATGGCCTATTTATGCTTCCGGTCCCTCCGATTTTTCAGTGCGCTTCAATTAAGTCCTATCTTAGTTTTATTCTTTTTAAATTTTACCACAAACTTTTAACTTTGTTTCATTTTGGTCCTTGGATCGTTTAAAGGGGTTAAATGCCTAAAGCGACACCGTTTTGGGGACAGGGGATTATTTCCTTGTCGGTCATTGCCTGTTGTCGCGTGTTGCATTTTAGCCCTTCTATTATTTATTTTACTTTATTTATCCCCTTTAACCTCATTTGGTTTTGATTCAGTCCTTATTTGTTATTTTTATTACACTCTAGCCTCTAAATTTCATTTTTGATTTTGATTTAATCTTTTATTCGTTTAATTCCTACCTTTATAGATTATTATATTTTATTTTAATTGTTTAAGCATATGTCTATTCATTTATTTGTTTCTTTATATATTTATTTCATATTTTAAATTTATATTACTATGTAGTCTGCCATACGCATGTTTCATTATTGCTATTATTATTGTTTTCATTACTATTATTATTGTACGGGACTAAATTTTCCTAGCCCATTATAAACCAAAGTTAAAAACAATAGAACCAAATAAAAGTCCAATATTAATCAGTCCAAGTTTTTTTACAACAAGCCCAAATTTTAAAACCCAATGGCAAACCCAATAACCTAAAACTAAACCCAAACCTATGCAGCCCAAAAGGCCCAAGAACCTAAACCAAATCAGAACCCTAGGGTTTCTGATTCCTTAAGCACCGCGCCTCCCTACCCCACGTGCCTCGAGCGCACCGCTCGCGCCTGGCCCTGAGGCCTGACCACCTCTACTCGGCCTTATACCAACCCCGTTGACCTCCTAGCAACCTGCGAAAGAGAACAAAAACAAAGCAGAAACAGAGACAGAAGCAACACAACATGCAAACGAATCGTACAACAGAGAACAGTAGCAAACAGTGATGGAAAACAATGTATTTCTGCTATAAATCCACCGAAAATCGATGGTATTTGGGGGGAACTTTTGAAAAAAAAAAGGTTATCAATACAGAGATTAATCAAAGAAACATTTCAAAGGTTTCACTTTTTGTTCATTTCCTATCTTTATTATTTATTTATCTATTTATTTTGAATCTATCGCATAAATATATAAAAAAAAGAAAATTTTTACCCGTTTTGGCGTTGATACCCTCGGCACACGCCTCTCTAGTTCGAAGACCGACAGATCCCTAAAGATCCGTTAAAGCTTTGACGGAGGAAGCCAAAAGTCGAGATGTTTTTGCTATTTTTAAGGGTTTTGGGATTAGTTTACGGATTTTTAAATCCTAAATCTTTTTCTATGCTAAAAGGGGGTTCGAATGAGGGATTTTTGAGCTCTCCGGCCACCGCGTACGGTGGCGCCAACACTGACGACCGACGGCTGATACGGTGGTCGATGATCGGTCTAGTGGCCGAAATTTGGAGAGTTGAGAGCTTTATTTTGGTTTTTTTGAAGAGTAAGGTTGAAATGAAGTTTTTTTAAAAAAAATTAGACTTTTATAAAGGCTTGAAATGGCGTCGTTTTAGGCCAAGCATTCAGGCGCTGAAACGGCATTGTTTCCCCAGGGTCCACGCGTCAACCAGACCCGACCTGACCCGGGGAGGATCCGCGTGTTTTTGTTAAAAGGATTATTTATCCCTTTGGTCCCTCCGCCTTTTCTATTCTTTTATTTTAGTCCCATTTTGCTCTTTTTCCTTTTTTAAAAATCTCGCCCAATTATTTTATTTTATTTCTAATTCGATCCCTGGCTTGGACATATCCTATTTGGTCCTCGCAACTTTAAGCGCGTTTTGATTTACTCCCTAACAGCCTTTTTTTTATTTTTTTTGTAAATCAGCACCCGGATTTTGTTCCGATTTTAATCTGGTCCTTAGTTTGTTCAATTTACTCATTTACTTATTTACTTATTCATTTATTTATTTCTAAAAAAAAACTGTTTATTATCATTATTCATTCTAAGTCTTTATATATATATATATATATATATATATATTATTTATGTCAAAACTCTCTTATATATTATTTATTTTAAAGTTCTTTTTTCATATATTGTTTATTTTAAATTACTATACATATTATTATTTGGAAGTTTTTATACACCTTTCATTTTAAATTATTTTATACATAGTACGTGTTTTAAAATTTCGTATACATTATTTAGATATATTATTTTATACATTAATTATTTTAAATTCCTTTTATTGTCATTTATTTTGAACTTTCTGTATATTACGTATTTTAAAATATTTTTTATCTTACATACATATATATACATAGTTTATGATAAAATCGCTTTATTATATATTATTGA